>JAVQJS010035199.1:0-20594 GCA_036024795.1 Galaxias rostratus
GTGTGTGCGTGTGTGTGTGTGTGTGTGAGTTGTTGTATGTCTATATGTTAGCTCTGCGATGGACAGGCGAGCTGTCCAGGGTGTACCCCACCTCTCGCCCGAATTCGACCGCGGCTTGCATAGAATAAGCGGTTCTGATAATGGATGGATGGATGGATGGAAAAGATTCGGGCTGGGTTTGGAATTGTCTACGATACATACTTAATGTACTAACCCACTTAACATTTGACCACAATTAGGGAGCAGTATGACAACAATACATGGTATGTGAACTCTGAGTATGGAAAAAGTTCCAAGATTATATTTAAATTTGGGGAAACGTCAAGTACCCAAGACAGGTTTCGAGACGATGCTACACCCCAAAAAGGAAATTCCGCCTTTTCCGTCTAGCTTTTGACAACAATTATAAAAAAGGCGGGGCTTTTGTCACATCTTTCAGTTGAGTATACTAACAATATATTCGAATCTTTGTATAAAAAATACATTTCGTTTTAAGTGTGCAGTATGTACTCATTGAGTATGTAGTAGATTGTATTTAAGTAGACGATTCCGAACATACCCATGTGTACCTTTGGACATGGCTCTGCCTCTGGCAGAATATGTTAGTTTGCGTCAGTGTGTTTTGCGACAGCAAGTCCTATTACTCGGCAATCATCCCACGAAATACGGTGATTAGCTTTATTGGCGAATAAGTAGTGGCTGACAAAACAAAAGCAGTCTGACGTTAGACCATATCATTGGTCTGACTGGCAGCTGAAAGAAATATCACATACTTTCTGTTGCTAGCTAGTTCGGTAATCCTAGTTTTACTCTGATGAACGCCTGAACGAAATACGTAAAATAGAGTATTTGATCTTGCTAGAGAAAAGAATAAGCAAACTAGCTAAGGTTAGCTTACGCTGGGGTTCTGTGAGGAATCAAACACTGTATTTACGGTTATCAAGTCAGTGTCGGCACATCGGTTTCGACAGTGGTGGTCCAGCCGAAGATCAGAAATGCTGGTGACCGTATTCTGTGCGACTAACGATCGCCCAGAAAGCACATTTGCCCTAGATGTTTCTCCAGAGCTAGAACTTAGAGACTTCATAGCACTTTGTGAACTCGAATCAGGAATCCCAGCAGGGGATATTCAGGTGAGACAACATGCTCGCGCCCTATAGCTAACGATTCGTTGCGTTAACGGCGTCATTAACGCTAACATTCATGGTTAGCTAACGTTTAGCTAGTTAGCTTTACAGCAATTCCATGTTTTGACATTTGGGTCGATTTCTCGGTTAATGACGAAAACAACGTTGAACAGCAACTTACCGGTATCCTTGGGAGGATATATAGTTGTCAAGTCGTTAAAACATAGCTTGCCCTAGACTAGTACAGCTACTATCAGTACTACATGGAACAGTTTTGTGATCCTACACTTAACACTATACCACAACTGGCTGATTTATTTGTAGCTGCTCAGAGTTTGGAACATATGTGAAATGTAACGTTGTGTTGGTCCACCGGTTAACCACGGATAACCAATTTTAGCTAATGTAAATTGTGGAACCTATAACGTTTTGCGTTCTCTCAATTGTGAAAAACTTGCTCTGTGTGTTCACTTATTGCCAAGATGACCTATTTTCTTTTATGCCAGATCACATATGTAGAGCAGCCCCTTAAAGACCCTACACGTGCCTTGGGAACCTATGGGGTGAAGGATGGAGATGTGGTTGTTCTCAGACAGGCAAACCGTAGGCTACCCCCAGCTCAACCAACTTTCCCAGGTAAGACCTAAGTATAGAAACTATAACCAGGATGGGGCAGAATCTCATGCTTTGAGGAGTAATAAGAATCATCAATCAATGTTTTCAACAAATTGTGTATAAAGAATACACTCTCTTTTTTAAGGTCTGCCCCGCATTGACTTCAGTTCCATCGCAGTCCCTGGTACCTCCGCTCCCACCAGTCGGCCGGCTGTAAGGCAGCCGCAGGCGCCGGCGTCACAACAGCAGCGCTCTCCTGCACCCCCAGCCGCTCGTGGCCCTGGCCCCTCTCCACAGGGACTGGATGACCCCGCCTTACTCCAGCAGATGCTTTTGGCTAATCCCCACGAGCTGTCGCTTCTTAAAGAGCGCAACCCTCCGTTGGCTGAGGCCCTGCTGAGCGGAGACCTTGGTGAGTGAAAGTGATTGTAATCAGTTGCACCTTGTCTCTAAGTTTAATTATAAAAAACCAAAGCATTCACTGTAATGTGTATTTAAAATTGCATGAACGTTTCCATGATTGTTTTTCTGCAGAACGTTTTACCAAAGTGCTGCAGGAGCAGCAGCAAGATCGGGCCCGCAGAGAGCAGGAGAGGATACGACTACTTACTGCCGACCCTTTTGACATGGAGGCTCAGGCCAAGATCGAGGAAGACATCAGGTTTGTATTTTTATGGGAAGGTTTAGCCCTGAACACCTACACCACGTAAATCTATGGTTATCTGCCAGAGCTACGTTTTAATGTGTATGTATGTAGAAGGAATGTTTGACTTTGCGTTGGATGAATTTCAGACAGCACAATGTGGAAGAAAACATGACCATTGCCATGGAGGAGGCCCCAGAGAGCTTTGGGCAAGTGGTGATGCTTTACATCAACTGTGAAGTCAACGGACACCCTGTCAAGGCCTTTGTCGACTCAGGTACATCCTCCTGTGCCTCTGCTTCTCCACCCTAAAGCTTTGACCATTCACAGAACTTTTGGGTCTGGCATTTGAGAGTTTTTTTTTTTTGTGCAATCTTACATTGGAGTGATTCTTGAGATGTAATTCTGGTAGGCTAAACTTGTATCTGACGAAGCAGCTACACAGTTTTGAAACTAAATTGGGGATCGGACTACATGAAACTAGTACTCTCATTCCTCCTGTTTTTGTTCAAAATATATATCCAAAATATTTTCTGCCCCACCCTCATTCTCACTCCATTTGGCTCCTCCTTTTCCCTTTGGGCTCATCCTATCTGTCATTTTTTATCGGATCGGTCTCCTCTCCCTCTCCAGGAGCTCAGATGACCATCATGAGCCAGGCTTGTGCCGAGCGCTGTAACATCATGCGTCTGGTGGACCGCCGCTGGGCCGGCATCGCCAAGGGAGTCGGCACCCAGAAGATCATCGGCAGGGTTCACCTGGGTGTGTACATGGACTCACTTCGTCCCACAGAACAGCATGTCGCACTCCAAACTACCGTATTTAATTGAGGCTGTGCTGAACGCATGAACGAGCGATACCTTGTCTGTGTGTTGAAAGTCGTCTTTCCGTGTGGTGTCTGCATGGCTCGTCCAGCCCAGGTGCAGATCGAGGGGATCTTCCTCCCGTGCTCCTTCTCCATCCTTGAGGACCAGCCCATGGACATGCTGCTGGGCCTGGACATGCTCAAGAGACATCAGGTGAGGGAGGCCACCTGTAAAGTGGGACAGTCATTTTCAAATGGATGAATCAAGCCAGCTTAGCTTAGTGTTGTGCACAGCGACCATATGTCAACCTTTTAAATCGGGGTTTACTGATTTGACAGTATGCCCTGCTCACCCTCAATGTTTCATCCCTCTTGTCACAGTAGTTCTGAATAAAGCACCTTTTCTCAAAGCTCTAAGTTGGGGCCATAGCTTCTATTATGTTATGTCTCCCACCAGTGTGCCATCGACTTGAAGAAGAACGTGCTGCTGTTCGGCACGACAGGCACCGAGACCCATTTCCTGCCCGAGGCGGAGCTGCCCGAGTGTGCCCGGCTGGCCTACGGACCGGAGGGCCGCGAGGACACCCAGCTGGAGGAGATCGCTGACAGAGAACTGGCCGAAGCCTTGCAGAGATCTGTACAGGAGGGCGGTAAGGAGCACACACCGAGGGCGACACACGGAGAGAGAGAGAGAGCCCCGCTCAGCCCGCTTTGTTTCGGGGGCATCGGTCTGGCTGTTTGAGAGTCAAGTGTCTTTTGATTTGTTCTATTGCATGCTCCATTTGAAGCTTCCGACGCTTAAGCCTTGGATATTTTTGCTCCGCCCTTAAGAGTCACATGATCTTCCGATGTCATCCTCCCCTTGGCAAATTAAAAATATGCTTTTGGTCACATGAGGTGGTGAAATTGAGACCCGACCACCGGCTGAATGCAATGCGATATGCACGTAAACAGCGCCTAGCATTCTGCTGACTCGTCACTCAGAGGATGTTGCGTAATTCTTGTGCTAGTAGTTTGGATGAGCTCTTGGGTGACCCCACTCCAGCAGCTTGTTGCTTCCCCATCCCACCCCGCCTCGTTGGGCTTACTCCGGTCCGATGACAGCCAGGTCATGTGATCACGCCGAGACCTCCTTCGGGGTCATGTGCCGCGCCGGCTCTCAGGGGCGGACATTTTTGTCACCACAGTAGTGTGTAGACAGGGTTGCGCAGGCACCGTGTGCTAACTCTTATGCGTCCCCCTTTTGCATGAGGTGTGTGATGTGTGATGTGTGTTTGCCCTAACCCTGAGCAGGACAGCACTGATGCATATGGAGAGACAGCTGGAGAGGGCCCAACCAACCAGGTACTGCGACACGTCAGGCAGAATGCTAAGTGCCATCACCCTTTCACTTTTTCTGTACTCTGCTTTGATATGCGGCTTTGGAATTTGGGGCTTAATGAAAAAAATATGATGAGAAATTTGTAGGAAAACAAATTGGAAGACATTTATTTTTTAAATTCACAATTTAGATAGATACATCCATTTTAGATCTTAATTTATCAAGGTCTCGGGATTTCAATATCATATTTGGTTTCAGAAGCTGGCATGGACAAAAGAAATGTGTGTTTTTCAGTGGTCCATAGCGGGTTTCTAATGTTCTAGGCGAGGGTTTAGTTCTAGTCTATATGTTTTTCTTCCTCAATAGACACTGCAGATGGACAAACTACCTCACCCGGACCCCCACCTTTCCCATCTCCCAGACCACACAAGAAAATGGCTGTCCCTGGCCACCCACAGAGCCTGACACTGGACCGCTCCCAATCAGCCCCAGCCAGCATCCGCAAGGCCACAACACCGGGGCCCAGCCACAGCCAGCCTGGCTTCCAGGGCCTCCCAGGACCTTCCAGTCAGGCCCAGGACACAACACCTCCCCCCAGCCACCCAGCTCCTCACCCAACCGTCACTCGCTCAACCTTACCGCCCTCCTCCACTCCAATCTCTGAGGGCGTAGCTACGTGCAATCCTCCTAGAGACAAGGACGGCGCAGCCTCTGCGTCATCCGAGGGAAGTGAAGGTGTGACGCACCGCCCGCGTCTCGCTCACCCAGAGGCTGCCACGCCATCCGGTCTGCCCATGGAGCAGGAAGCTGACACCGGGGCTCCCAACCTGCCGAGCCAGGAAGGAGAGGGGAGACCTCTCCACCATGACCCACTAGCCAGTAGCCCGTCCCAAAGCCTGGAGTCCCTGGCGGTTCCAGGGTCTGCTGAGATGGAGTCTGTCTCCTCCCCGTTCGACAGGGACCAGCCCGAGGGCGCACAATGCCCCAGCTCAGACCGCGGTGCCCCCTCGCTGGCTGCAGCCCTGCTGGAGCTCCACGAGCTGCTGGTGTCCAACAGCCACAGCGCCGCTGCCTCCCCACTCCGCCCCTCCAGACAGGACGCTGATGGGCTGGACGAGGGTCCCGGTACGAGGCCCTCCGAAAATGCCCCGTCTCCCACTTCTACTGCCACTGCAGCGTGCGTGGAACCAAGTGATGCCAAAGCCAACCCCCCTGCTAAACCTGATGACCTGCCACCCCAAAGTGTACAGCCAGGCCCCTCTGGCCAGGAGTCGCAGCCTGGGAGAGAGAAACTGAAGGCTGGGGAGGAACCAGACAGCTCGTTGGACCAAAGGCCAGAGCGGTGTGGGCTGGAAGAGGCTGGGGCTCCGGCTCCGGAGGGCCCCCCACCTCCCCAGGAGGACCTTGAGTTTCGGGAGCCCCCCGAGGGACAGCAAGGGAGGGGCGTGGCTGATGGGAGAGCCTCTAGTTCTGACACCCCAGACACTGTGGGCTTCCAGCCAGAGGCCCCTCTGCAGAGCCCTCTTTCCCTGGCCGTAGGCTCACCTACGGAGGACTCGCCCCTCTCCCTGCCTCATCTCGATGCCCAAGCCACATCTGTAGACCCTCTGCCTTCCTCTGCTCCGCATCCTTTCACGGAACAATCCCCTGCCGATAACCTCCGGAGGATCCAGGCAGCTGGCTTCTCGAGCCGGGAGGCTGCCGAGGCGCTGGAACAAGCCCAGGGCAGCGTAGAGCTGGCTCTGCTGGCCCTCCTGGCCCGCCATATCACTGTGCCCACCTAGACTCTCAGACCTAACGATGTTGTGAGAGTCCCAGATTCTCTCCCCCCCTCCCCCCCTGTTCTCCACCTGCTTCTTCTCTCAGCATCTGTTTTGTTTGTCCTGTAGTTCTGGCTCTTAATTCAAATATGTGTCATGTTCTGTTTTTTGTTTCTTAAGTTTTTCTAGCAAACCATACTGAAACTGACAAAATATCAAACCGCCGTCTGTTTGTCCTTGTTTTAGCAGATAAGTGAGGTATGTTAGCATGCAGTTGTTACGGGCGCCTCTGAGGGCAACTGTTTCATGGGTTTTTAAAGACATGTTTTTGGTATATTAATTTTCTTTTGTTTTAAAATTTTTCCACTATCGTTAAAAACCCCATGTGTATGATGATTCTTGATATTTGATGCTCGCTCCATTGATGAGTAGTAGGTAGCAGGTCCTGTAAGGATGGGGGTTGTAGTAGAGTTAAAGGAGCATTTGGAACAACACCAAACTGAAAGAAGAAGTTGAGAGTCTGGAGTCGGTCAAGCCTGCTAGATTTACAATGTTGTAATTTGCCTGCAGAAACATATCAGTACGTTCATAGATATGGGCGTCGTTTCTTTGTTGCTGGATTTAACCATCCAGATTATTTTAGTAAAAGCAACCTGAAAATATCTGTCAGAGGTTGCAGAAACCATACCATTGTGGAAACTGATGATTGCCTTGTGATGGCCTTTTTTTGTGCAGGTTATTGAACCCATTTCTAATCCATTTTAATATTACGCCATCTATGATAAAGTAACAGATGTATTTCATCATTGATGATCAGGAAAGGAAATACCAGAAAACCCCACAATTCTCAGCAGGCATCTACATGGCTGAGAACAAAAGTCTGACATGTTCTGTATGTTGGTGTTTCGAACAAAAGAGAATCACCAAACCGTTCAAACACCATATCGTTTTAAATATGTTAATTTTACATGTCAATAAATAATATGTCCTATTGAAAAGTCTCATCAATCCAGCTTTTGAAGAAATATTTCGTTTCAATTTGGTGTTTCCTAACGGATGAAATTAAAGCGACATTTTGCTAATCCACCCATTTCACATATGATATTTTCACAATAGTTTAACTATTCTGGACATAGCCCGATTTGCTTGTTGTCGGTGTAGCCCCTGTCCCCAAAATCAACTGTCTGTCGGGCTTAACCCTCGTGGGGTTTTTGTTGATTGACCCAAACAAAAGTATTATTCATAACGATACTAAAAATATTATTTCGAAGTTTTTAGCGCTTTTCTCTGGACTCAAGCACGTTTTACAAATTGGTCGCCAATGACATACACACAACCAACAGCGAGCACTCACAACAATCAGATGTTGACCTCATTTCGATGACAAGCAATATAGGTAGTATATATGGTTAATATTTGCCGTAATTGTTTTAAGAATAGAAGTGATTTTCTTCTTTTCCGTGAAAGATGCGATGTTCATGTTTTTTGTATCTCTCCCAATGTCCATGGGTCAAACATTATTTGGTTTTAAGACAATACAGCAATAAGAATTTATGTTAAAAAATTTTTTTACAGATGGTTGGAGAAAGACAGAGTGAAGGTACATGCACGTATGCACAGCAAGCCTTTTCTTAAATGTGTACACTTTACTTGTTTTAACAGCAATCTCACCACTGTTATTACTCTCGGGTCCAGTGGGCCCGGACACTACCTACGTAATATAAATGTGTCAGGGGTGGACAGTGTGCACCCAACGAAAATGTGTCATTTAACGTGTTCTTAACACACCGCAAGGGTTAAGCTTAAAGATGCTTTCTTTAGAGGCACACCTGCAACTTGTTTTTGTGATTGCTGGTTGAAATAAGGGGCTGATTGAGCCCAGCTGTGGCCACCTACTACATGGGGTAGTCCTATGTCAAAGCTTTTAGCCATTAGATTAGATCTATTTTCAGACGCTAAGGCCTGAGTTTTGGGGATCTGTGAAATTGCTCATTTTAACAAGGAATGACACAGAGCATAGGTTAGATTATCACACCTTTGGACCCAATGGCTGAACTTGACTGCAGGCGAGATTCCCAGGTAGATGGAGCCGACATAGTCAGCGATAAGAGCACCATGAGCAACTCCTTGTTCTTGGACGGCCTTGTTCTGAAAAACGCCATGGGAGTGTTGTCCGACAAAATTAGATCAAAGGGTCAATCTCCCCCTAATAACAAAGTTGTGCTACCGAACTCCGAAGCACAGACTACAAACCTTGACAATGAAAACGATGAAAATCTGAATACGTTGGATGGCTTTTTGAGGTATGGATACATGAAAGGATAATGGCATGACATATTTCACTGTGGTGCAGAGTGTGATCATTTTTTATTTTTTTATAGTGCCAACGGAGGTATAAGTGCAGCCCTCAAGTCTGTGGCTGCATCACAGTTTTGGGCCTTCAAGCTACATATGACCGTAACCAAATCATTTGTAGTCCCTGCAGCGAGTGAAATTGAGGCTATGGCATCTGCGCCACCAGATGATGACAACGTATGGTATGGTATTATAGTTAAGAGCTTTGTGGTGGGTAGGTGGGTGGATGGATGACTAAGGCATCTTAACTTTCTTTTCTTTCTTTTTTTACACGATTAGGTCAAAAGACTTAATGGATCACAAAGAGACTCCCTCGTTTAAGTCAAAGTATATTGATGTGTGTAAGTGGATCTGATCACCTATAACTTTGTGCTTCTTTCGTTGGTCTTCTCGATTAGGGTAGGGCCAGTTTGTCCATTGAGTCACTTAATTTCTGTTCTTCCCTTTCAGTCCCCTTGTATCAAGACTACTCTCTACAGTCTTTAAAGGAAGGCATGCGCAGGATCAACCAGAGCCATCTATGTGAGCTGGTGACCTGCCAGACGTCTGATACGCCTATCCTCCCATCATCTTGTTCCACGGTCACCTCTCCTCAACAACCCAGGCCAAAGTTGACACCCGCCCCCATCACGCCCCCCCCAGTCAAAGTAACCCCATGCACTCTTTGGCAAGACCTCAAGGAGGTGAAAAGTCTCGGGCTTCTTAATAAGCTGAACGACAAAGAAATCCGTTTACAAGAGGTGGGTCAGAACAGAAACCTCTTACTTCTAAATTGACCTATATAATCACTACAAAGCTTTTGAAGTTGTTTCCAACAGTTGAACTGTTTCACTGTTAAGGCCATATTTGAGATGATTGGGTCCGAAGCGTCCTACCTAAGGAGCCTTGGGGTGGCCGTTGATCACTTCTATTCCTCAGCGGTGCTCAGACAGACCCTGTCCCGATTGGAGCATCACGTTCTGTTTTCAAACATTCGTTGCGTTAAGGCTGCTAGTGAGAGGTGCAGTGCTTTTCAAACAAGATTTAAGTTCTCTAGGTGTTCAAACTGTTGCGTTTGCTAATGCTTGTCCTGATCGTTTCAGGTTTCTGATGGACTTGGAGGGGCGGCTTGCAGAATGTGTGGTTTTAACCCAGATCGGTGACATTGTGCTCCAGCATTGCCCTGTGTTCCGGTCCCTCTACGTGCCATATGTGACCAATGTGATGTACCAAGAAGCTCTCATCAGTCAACTGCTGTTAGGCTCTTCTTTTCTGGTTCCTTTTCAGTGATTGTTTAAATGTATAATCAGTTGACTTGATTTTGTACAATCCCTTTTCTTTTAATGTATTGCCCCTTTCTCAATAGGTTGCAGAAGAAAGGTTTTTTTTGGGCAGTGCAAAACCTGGAGAAGGACCCAGTGTGTCAACGACAGACCCTCAAGTCATTCCTGGTGCTTCCATTCCAAAGAATTACTCGTATCAAGATTATAATGGAGGTAGTCAGACAATCTTTTTAATTTACAAATGGTTCTGGTTTTCTTTTTTTATTTGACACATTCTCTTTCCATTGTCAAGAGAATTGTGAAGTCTTCCAAGCCAGACTCTGAATCAATCCCTTGTCTCCAGGAAGCCATTGATGCTGTTCATGAGGTAGCTACTTCCCACATTATAACTCAATCATGGAGCTTTAATTCCCTCTTTATTCACCCTAATATGTATTGGCCTTACCAGATAGTGACTGAATGTGACGAGGGTGTCCAGACCATGAAAAGGATAGAGATACTGGTCAACCTTCAGAAACTGGTGGATTTTCACAATGTCAAGGTCTGAGGCTTTCCAATTTGTTTAATCTACAGATGGTGTTTAATAATTACAAGTTTTGTATTTTTTCTTCAGTCAATCCCTTTGGTGACCAGTAGGCGTTTTGTGGTTCGTGAGGGTCCCTTGAGATGGCAGGCAAGGGATGGTTTAAATCTAAGTTCAAGAAAAGCAAGGATCCTCAAAGTCTCGTTCATAGATGTTTACCTCCACCTCTTCAATGACCTGCTACTAATTTCTTTTAAAAAGTATGTCTTTTTTCATATGGCTGTCTTTTCTACCACAACCTTTAAAATGTTCTCCATGGATTTCACACGGGACAGACCACCCTTATCCTGTTATTTCCTCTTTGCCAGGGAACTCAACTTTAGTGTGCTCGATCATGCTGTGTATCCCAAACATGTTTACACCGAGCTGCTGGAGACTGATCTCCTGGGTTTACCCTCAGAGGCCTTCTTGCTGATCCTGTCGCACAACCACACTGGGCAGACCAAAGCCTGTGTGCTTGCCCCGTACACCAGGTAAAGCTTTTTAAACGTACACAACACCCTGAAACATGCATACATTCTTTTTCACTTGAGGTATAGCTACTGAGGGAGCTGTACTTTGTTTCCCCAGTTCAGAGAAAGATGCGTGGCTGAAGGTACTGGCACATTGTTAATGCAGAGATTTGATGTCAGTCTTCTACAAAATAATTTTTGTTTAATTATTTTATATTATGCTTTGTATTAATTTGAACACTGGACACTTGCATGGAAATACTTTCATAGTCACTTATTTCACAGTTGAACACTTGTTTGTAATTAGTCACGGATAGATATTTGCACTTGTTTGGTTCCTGGATTTTCTGTTCACTTTACTGCCATGGAGCGCAGAACAATTACTGACTTGCAAAATCAATGATATATAATTATATGGGCATTTTTAAGACACATTTGAAGTGTAAATATATTGCTGTAAAATGAATAAACACCTTTTAACATTTTAGTTCTCTGATCGTCAAACGTGATATTCTTTATTTTTACACCAGTTATAAGATTATACAAATATTTCAGAAAACAAGTCTTGCATGTTTTATACAAATTGTGAACTGTTCCTTTATCAGTAGGGTGCTCTCTAGCCAAGGGATTATAGGACAAATTTTCAATTACTGTCAGGGCTTCATTATAGCAACACAAATTATTATACATCCACCTAAACAAGTACTTCCTCTGGCTGTAAAGCGTGGGTAGTTGACTGAGCAGCCACACAGTCCTGATGCCACAAGTGCTCTGCTAGGCAGTTAAGGAGAGGGGCCACCTCACCCAGGCCGTCGCTGACCTCTCCTCCCATGCAGAAGACTGGCAGGCCCCACACCTCCTGAAACCTTGTCACCTCCTGCTCTGTCACGTCTGTGTGCATGAACAGGTCGAATCGTATGCGTGTCAAGGAGAATATCTATTCTGTCCATTACCTATTTTTACTGCTATGGGAACCAAGCATACGATAAACATTAGAAAAGGATACTTTGTGCCAATCACCAACTTAACCACTCTGTCAGAGGACTCTGTAGTCCTGGCAATCTGATTGGATAGATCATCAAAAGATCCCCGGTCTGTGAAAGAGAACAAAAAGAGAATGGCGTCCACCTGGTCCTTGATTTCCTGATGGAGGAAGAGAAGAGCATTAAGGCGGTTAATAAATTGAATCCAAAATATGCTTGAATGCAAGATAAAATCTTTAAATGTATAAGATATTTTGTGGATATTTGACAGGTTCTGTATAGGATATCACTGTTCATTTATAAATCTTAAAGCTGAACATATAACTATGGTATGTGCATTTCTCTTGTGTTTAAAATGTCACGCAAACCGGAAGCAAGTGGTCAAATCTGCGCAGGGCGTTCTCTCCACAATCCCACAGCTGCAGGCGGAAGAAAAGCACTCGACCACTCTCTCTTAGCTTCACTGGCCAATACACCACGCTTGTCTCAATTCCTGAAATACCAACATAGATTCACTGAATTCTTTCAACCAATTGTGATATCAGGAGACCAAGCCATAAAATGTACATAAACTGAGGATTTTATCTAATGACTTGTAATTCTACAATAATTTTTCATTACAAATAGCAAACCTGTGGTTTCATAATAGTGATTGGGAATATTAAGTCCAGCCAGTCGTGCGGCAAGGGCAGTCTTCCCAACTCCTGTCTTTCCTGAGATAAAGACCTTGTAATGAACTGTATCCACATTAACATTTGGGGGCATCACAGGTGCCTCAAGAAGACCTGAAAACAATTCAAGTGTATGGTAATTCAGTAAAATGACGTTTGCATTGCTTGAGCAGGGCAGTTGGATTGGTTTCCGAAGCTTGTTGTAGAAACGTCAATACAAAACATTAACAATTATAAATTTTGACAGATATAACTAGAATAGCCATGATCTACACGGAATTTAGCAAATTAGTTTGACATAATGAAAAATGTGCACATCAGTAGTACTCCTTTTGCAGGAACCGCCAGGCTACACTACAGGCTTTGCCATTGGAAGCTTCTGGCTCTGCTAATCATTGATAAGATGTTACAGTTTTCTCTAAGATCGCAGATGTAAGAAAAAAAAAACATTCGATTCATACCAAAGTTTCTGCGCATTCTCTTGTGCACAATTTTGTTAAAGAAGTCTTTACTCTCTGCGCAATGATGCCAGTTAACCACAACAATCGACCCAGGATGTAATGCTTGTGCCATGTTGCTACTTCAACGTTAGCTTAGTAAGCTAACTACCTCGCAAACATCTAATTTCACTTAAATAGCACAAAAGATGCTTCAATTTGCGTTGTTCCATTTGCGTTGTGCTGTCTCATTTCCCCCCCACTTTAACTTAAGTGACAGCTATGAATTTTGCAAACAAATTTTTTGCTATTTTGGTCGTGATTCTTAGCACTTGCTCAAGTAGTAGAGTAACTGCCGTACGTCTCATATTTTCCGTAAACTAATAGTGTTTGCTTGTTGGGGTTGCTTGACAACTCACGTCACTTCCCCATCGTAAAAAAGGTTAATCCGTTGGGATGTAATTTATATTGTCCTGTATATATGCTTATTCACCATATCTTTATACATATTGAATTATTTTACAACAACAAAAATAAAGAAGGACCCTTAACTTTTTGGGAGTACTTTTCTTTTTTATTTCACACATAGATGAGGATGAGAGAACATTTTCTCAGACAATTCACTATCACGTTTCAATGAGGGAGTGTTTGCTGCTAAGGCAGGCCTACTTGGGTATTTATAAGTAGGTATTTATAAGTAGCAACTAATTATTTTTGATAGCTTATTTTTGGATTTGATAGCGAGAGACATTCTGAAATCAGATTAGAAGACATCCTCTGAGCTTTAACTGTTAGGGCCCCACATTTCCCCATGGATGAGGTCAAAGATATGGGATCTACATCCACAGGTAGCTGGCATTTGTGGGCAAAGGTTTTTGTGGTCGAGCCATCCTTTCCATACTAATGACAAAACAAAACAGGAAACAAACATTGTCACCTAAAACAAACACAATTCATATCTGCATACATTTACATTCAGATTGACCTCCAAAGCTACACTCACCTTTTCTGCATGAACTTCAATTATATTGTTTGAAGAGGTAATAATAACATCCTCTTGACAAAACTCACTCACATCCAATGTGAATTCAAACATATCTCCAATAGACTGGATCATCCCAGTGGGATAAGTATGCCCTAAAACAACACAGCTCTGTTACTTTTGTCTTAAAAATGAATCCACAAACATAAAAGATATCTGTGGTGCAGCCTGACTAAGGTTATGTGTGTGCAATCTGTTCTAAGACTGTCATAGGGATATTATCTCTTTACCATTAGGCTGATGTGGTGATCCTGCATCTCTAGAGATGACTTCTTGAATTGTCTCCATAGAGGCTTGTGCAATGAAAAAACAAAAGGGATGGTAAAATATTAAACTTATGAATAGGGCCTACATCCAGTTCATTCTCTAAAGGAGAATAGGGCGCTACTAAGCTCTGTATGAGTCTTCTTCTGTAAGGCTACCACAATCTGTTCTTTTATACTACGCTTACAGGGCTTTGTCAGTGTCTATAGAGAGGGTGTGGAAATGTTTTCTAGTCAGCAGTGCGCTATATTTACCAGACAAGGCCAGGAAAGCAAAGGCGACTACATGCAATAGAACCTTAATTTCATTGCTCCAACGATGTTTGGTTGATTGTGCAACACGATTAAACATAAGGCACCAGTTTCTTGACAATCTGACTTTACAGTAATGACTAATTGAAATGCCCTATTAAAAAAAACATTACCGAACCGGTGCCCCAACGAGAACGAGAATTTAACAGTGATACAGTAGCTGGTGATTCAGATGCAATGAGGTACATCTGGGCGTAGATGTGAAATTCCAATCCACTGTGGTAAAGTCACGCAGGCAAACTGTTGTATCCAATGTCAAACCGTACCATTTCAATGAGTTCAAGAATGTTTTACAAGGCAACACTGGTTTTATTGAAATAGTAAAATATAATCCTTTACAAACATGTGCCAGATCAGTGTTACCACTTAAGAAAAATTGAAATAAATACCAAATAAAATAAATATTAAATAATATTGGAAGATCCATGGTAAGACTGGATACAGGAAACAATCTGTAAATCAAACAACTTATTGAAAATACATCTTTCAATCTAGGCAGGGGATTGTTCGCAAACATTACTGAATAGTTATTAAGGAAAAGTGTACAACTTGATCCTTGCCCTGAGCAAAAATAATTCTGTGTTTAAGAGTGACTCACCTATCCATTCTAAAATGTATCACAAATGCGTAATTTTCTTTAAACATTTTTAAGATCCAGAAATCTCTGGTGACAAGAGCGAGAGCTTGTTGTGGGGGCATCTCTTTTTATTGGAGTGCCTCGAGGGTCTAACTCCTTCCTTTTTAAGGCTTTCATTTCCTATATTGCATAATTTGTTTCCGGTACAAAAAGTAATTTATTTACACGATCCATAATTTCTCTTATGTCTCATATAGAGTCTTTTCTCAAAGTACTTCAATGTTTTCAGTCGCAGTCTTTTCTGAGCAGCGTTTTGGGTTCTCTTCAGTCACGTGACACACCGATTGCAACATTCAGGCAAAAGTGTTTGCTGCTGAATGCCTTTTGTCCTCAAGATAGTGGTGTCATTTAATGTTCTGGTTTTTGTGGAATGGTGTGCTTGGTAAGGTCACACAGCAAATACACTCAGTGAACTTGTCTGGTCCCTCAGCCCGAGGACGCTGTAAGCAATCCTTTTCATATGACCTGGCAACCGAACTCCAATGTTTCTGATGTCTCTGCAAATAAATGGACAAAGATAAAAGAGCAATTCAATTTACCATTAGGATACAGTGTATTTCACAACTTCTTGAGAACAAATGAAATGCCTAATAACTATGCTTTGGGAGTAGGTACAATCGTGTTCTTGAGGGCAGGACATTGAAATATTTAGAGAATGTCCTAAGGCTCAGGATAAGAGACTGTCGAATTCCTTCATTTGGGACTAGCGGATGGCAAATGTTCAACAGTCATCTGAATACACTCCTTGTGCGCCACAAGCTTGGCAACGTGCCAACAGGGCCATATGTCTACAAGTGTGTACTTACTCAGGCCGCATGGCCAGCACCTGCTCCATGGTGGTGACTCCTGCGCAGGCAAAGCCCTCCTGGTACTGGCTCATCTTGATGGACTCCAGCCACTCCGGCACCGTCCGGAACACAGGGCAATCACAGCCGCTGGTACTGGGCAGTCGGATGGACACACTGAAAAGAAGGACCACCATTTAGCTCAACCCAGGGAGGTTTAATTAAAGGGTATATCAAAAAATATTGAGGATAATTTACTTAATCATGTCATAATATATTATAGTGATGAAAAAGCGTCTAAAATATAAGTGATATATTTTAACAAACGCAAGAAATAATGATATGGGATAATCCAACTGGAGGAAAAACCATCAACACTGACAACATACCGGGGGTCAAAGTCAGCGATGGCTTTTAGGGACTCTGGGCTCCGGAGCAGTTTGTCCAAGATGTTGACGATGTCTGGGAAGCGGGGCCGCTTGGAGCGGTCCTGCAGCCAGCACTGAAGCATTAGCTGGTACACGGCAGACGGACAATCCATTGGAGCAGGCAACCGGAAGGCCTCGTTGATGGCCTTCATCACCTAAGAAAGAAGAGGTGGAGGTGAGGTGGTGCTTGAACCAAAAACAAAAAAGGGCCACTGCTGTTTCAACAAACTCCGACTAGGAATGTGCTGTGTTTAATGGGAAAATGTGTTCTCCTATGGTTTTATGAAAGGACACCTATGGGAACCACACATTACCAGGGGCCCTGGGCAATATTTAAACATCCCTCCCATGATAAACAATGAGAGGCAATCGCGTTAGAGGGTTTTGTGTTTGCTTTAAGGCTTTATCATCTCCCACAGGCAAAAAGGAAGGAGAATGGGAAAGAAAAAAAGCAGTGTACCTCGTGGTTGCTCATGTCCCAGTAGGGTCGCTCTCCAAACGCCATGACTTCCCACATGACAATGCCAAAGCTCCACACATCACTGGCCGACGTGAACTTCCTGTACGCGATGGCCTCCGGGGCTGTCCAGCGAATAGGGATTTTCCCTCCCTGATAGAAAAGAACATTCAAACGTATGTTAAAGACTGGGAAAGTTGACCTATGCTGCTTCTACACAAACACATTGAGGGGGCATACTTCTTTCTTTCTGAAATGACAACCAGGGACATTGGACAGCGCTCCAAGTACATGCAATGCTTACACTGGTGGTGTAGGTGCCCTCGGGCTCGTCTTCCAACACGCGAGACAGTCCAAAGTCAGACACTTTGCACTCCAGGTTGCAGTTCACCAGAACATTCCGTGCGGCCAGATCACGGTGGACGTAGCTCATGTCGGACAGATACTTCATGCCCGCAGCAATACCACGCATCATTCCCACAAGCTGGTACGATGGAATTTCCCCATCATGGTCCTACAGGTAACAGAGCACGCAGAATGAACACCTCTGCATCTCAGTTGGGGGAAAAGGCTGTATTTAAGAGAATATATTCATCCACTATTATGTGTAAGAAATGTACACACCCTTAAGTAGATGTCAAGTGCGCCGTTCTCCATGTATTCCGTCACGATCATGGCATGCTTGACTGAAAATAAAAATAAAAAAGATTTAATACATGAAAGTGAAAGAAGTGTGTAGTTACTCCTCAATTGAGGGTTGCCGAGTGATTAAACTGCGTTCCAGAATGAGGACGCTTACATTTGGTGACAACCCCTTCCAGGCGGATGATGTTTTGGTGGGCAAACTGGCCCATGATGGATGCCTCACTCAAGAAGTCCAGCCTCTGCTTCTCTGTGTAGCCTGCCTTAAGAGTCTTAATGGCTACCATCACCTCACCTCGTCCCGGAACCTTCAGAGCCCCCTTGAACACTTCACCGAACTCTCCTAAGAGACAATGTATCATAGACATTAGCAAAACGCTTTGACTGAAAATAAAATATTATCAAGTTCATCAAAGACATGCGGTCAATGGGTTTTCGAAACATACCAGCTCCGATGACCTTTTGCTTGGCTATGTGGTTGGGGTGAATTTCCGTGGCAAACTTGAGGATGGCAATGTTGGGGTCTTCATACATGTGTGGGTCAACGTAGGTCTTCAGAGGTTTAAGTTGATCTGAGGAACAATAAAACAACAAAACCATTAAAGAAATCAAAATGTACGAGTTAGGTGTGTAAAAATGTCAACTGAAAGGCATTTATGGACGAATAGCCATTTTTTCAATAACCAAAACGGTTATGATTTGTTACATGAGTGTTTTATGAGGATTTGGCGATCGTTGTGGGTTTTACCAGCAGAGAAGTAGGCCTCCTCGGGCCCGCCTCTGCGCCGGGAGGCGAGCCTGCGTCGGTGCAGCAGGAGAACCACCACCACCACCAGCAGGATGACTCCTCCTCCCACCACTGCACCCAACACCACAGGGGAGGTACTCTGCTTCTGAGGCTCCGCTGGAAAGGTAGAAAAAGACGGTTGAATGAAACACCACCCCCAATCAAATTCTAAAATCACATACGAAAGGTTAATGGAGTGTTAAACGATTGGGCGTTTGGAGTGGTTAGTTTTGATATACGCAGCTCAGACAACAACAAAATCACTAGTGTGTTGCTGGGTCTGCACTCACCCAAGGGCAGTGTGAGGAACTCATGTTCCATGCTGTAGCTTCCGGGGTTCCCCTCTGGACTGAGGGCTTGGACCCGGAACGTGTAGGCTGTGCCTGGAGAGAGGTCACCGATCTGCACGGAGCTCTTCTCTAAAACCAGGACTGTGTACGTGGTGAAGTCACGGTTACCTTCATCTTCCTGCATGGGGACAGGGAGGTGAGGGTACTGAGAGAGGAGTACGTGGAACCAGACACATGTAAAGAGAGAGACTGAGACTGACTGATTCACGGCCGACAAACAAAACACACCCATCATAACTGCCGGTGTCAGATGAATTTGAACAATGACGATGATGATGTGTGCGTAAAAGTGTGTGTGCTGAGGGCAGGGTTTCAACGCACCTTTCTGCGGTACATGAGCTCATAGCGGTGGTTGATGTGGGCCGGGCTTCTGCGAGACAAGGCCCAGGACAGAGACAGGCTGGTGGGGCTGCGCTCGACCAAGTGGATGGACGTCACCTTGGGGGCATCTGATATGGTGGTAGGAAAGAACGCAGGGTTAAAATACATCTGTTTTGTTTTTGATCGCCATTACTAAGACAGTTCTAATCTTTGTGACACTCAACGCAACTTACTAATAGAAAACAAATTTAAAGTGAAAGAGCCATCCTATGGCTTTGCATGGACTGACCCGTGTACCGCAGGGCGGTGGTGATAGTGGAGGTGGGCCTCTGCTTGCTGTACTGGGACACCCCACTGTGGGCCTCCACAGTGAAGGTGTAGTTGAGGTGGGAGTCCAGCTCGCTGACCACTACCCTGGGGTCCTGGAGGCCCGCGGGCGCCGGGTCGAAGCGCACCTTGTCCCCGCAGGGCACGCACAGGGGCCTGTCACAGAGTTCACACACCACACTGTAGGTGACATCGCTGCGGCCCCCGGTCTCCAGCGGCGGGCTCCAGGACAGCTGCAGCCTGCCCTCTGCTGACAGGGTGAAGGAGGTCAGGTCCAGAGGTGCACTGGGCGGGGCTGGGGGAAGACATGAATACCACTGGGTTTAGTTGGTGGCCAAATGATGTACTTTAGATTAAACTTTTTTTTGTGTGTGGCTATTGCCCACTAGATGCAGACCAATGTGTACTTTAAAAAAAAAAAATATATATATATATATATATATAAAAAACTTTTAAAACCACCATGTATTGTCATATATGTCATTAATGTGACCTTTTGATCTGTAGCCTTTGACGTCAAGAACGTTTGAATATGTATGGGTTTGTGTCATTTAAATGCTTTTTTTTCAAGCATAATATTTGATTGCTAAATTATTTATACACATAGTATTACTTTCAACAAATTCCTGTCACTTTTCTTTTTCAGGAAAGCAGCAGATGAGGTGTAGTGCTTACCCGAGCACGCTGATGCGAGAGGGTCCGAGGGGGAGCGGTAGAAACCGTCCTTGCACGGACACGACAGGGTGCCAGCTGCCGAGGCCTTGGTGTTCTTAGGGCAAACCTTACATGACTCACCGGACACGGACGGTTTGAAGTAGCCTGCTCTGCAAGCTGTGAGACAGGAAGGTACTCATTAGTAATGACACACTTTTAACACACACACACACACACACACACACACACACACACACGCACACACACACGATTGTTTCAGTTAGTCACAAGGAAAACGCATTGTCAACCGTTGCCTGTGGCCAGACAGGACATATCCTTTGTGGTTAGCTTGTAATGATCACCTATGCTTTGTATGGAAAGGAATGGAGTGGGATTACCCAGAATATAGGCCTCTACTTGTCTTCTAGCGCCTGGGGTCCTATACTATTGTAATGCCTTGCTGTCCGGTTGTTCCAGTAGGAACATAAACAAGCTCCAGTTGGTTCAGAATACAGCAGCCAGAGTCCTTACTAGAACTAGAAGATATGACCACATCACCCCTATCTTATTCACAC
>JAVQJS010035204.1:0-13902 GCA_036024795.1 Galaxias rostratus
AAGCTGACTTTGCGGTGCTCACTGAATCGATAAGTGCAAGGGGAAAACACACACACACACACACACACACACACACACACACACACACACACACACACAGATTTGGACTCTAAAATGTAGGAAACACATCTCTTCCTGTCTCTGTGTAGGTATCACAACTGTGTTGACCATGTCCACCATCATCACTGGGGTTTCTTCGTCCATGCCTCAAGTAAGTTGGGTATGTAGATGTGGGTGTGTATGTGGGTTGGTGTTTGTGTGTGCATGAGCGTGTGTGCTGGATTTTTAAAGAGGTGTGTGCTGATGCTATGTGCTTCTTTCAATATGCTTTGTCCAGGTATCCTACGTGAAGGCTGTGGACATCTACCTGTGGACAAGCTTTCTGTTTGTCTTCCTGTCTGTCATCGAATACGCAGCTGTGAACTACTGCACCACTGTAGAGGAAATGAGGAAACTTCGTAAAGGAAAGGTCAGTGCATGTGCGCCATACATGAGGAATTCTGTAGATGTACCAGAAGCAATTGCTTCATGGTTTATTCATTGTATTGCGCACAATAGTTCACTCTACTGGCCACTTCTAGAAACTGCATACTGTGGCTGGCACTTAAACAAATGATGTTGCAGCGGTTGGAGTCTCAAGAATTGATTTAATGAAGTTTTCATCAACACTGTTTTTCAGTATAAATCATCAGACCACATAAAACGTATTTCTTTGTGTCCACACCTATTCCCTACAGCTCCCAACTTCTTACAACGCCAGCCAAGCCATGGCTTTTGATGGCTGCTTTCATGACAATGACATTGAGCTCACTCAATTTCCGCGCCTGATAAGAGGTTCCACGTTGAACTCTGACCCCCGTGGAACTCCGCCTCCAAACCAAGATGCCCCACTTACAGAGGGTACCCTGCTACGTCGCCAACGTTCTGTGCGTGAAAATGTGGATCTATTGCTGAGCAACAGCTACATGATTGACTCATACTCCCGCATGGCATTCCCACTTTCCTACCTGCTTTTCAACATTATCTATTGGACCATGTACTCTTGATGACTCTAAAGCTGGGCTTGGTTATTTGTTTGTACTTGTTGCAAAATTTTAATTATTGGGTATAACAGATATAACAGTGCAGGGCTCGAGTTATGTGGGAGAAGTGGGAGCTGAGCTCCCATGAAAGCTGAAAAGCCATACATCTGTGGGTGTTGCCAATATAGTGCACTGGACTAAGCTATTTTGTTTATCTCCAACACTAACATTAGAGATTCTCACAAAACTCAGATTTGAACTCGAACCCTTGGACAGTGCAACCTTAGTCTGGCACAAGTTAAACAATATATAGAGGCCAAACTGAAGCGACTCAATGTAGGCTCATCGGCAGCTGCTGTTGGTTTAAAAAAGTTCTAGGCATGTTTCAGCACCCTTACATGCAAGTAGGCCTATCCTCCAGGCACCACCTAAAATCCCCACTAGTGCTGAAGAGCAATCCTGAAATTGTTACCAAGAAATTAGTATTTTTTATGAAAACCCATCAGACTGCGATGTATATTTTCTCTTTAATATTTTTTTCAATATATTTAAATTATCTAAATGCTTTACTTTCTTTATTACTGTTAATACATTTACTTAGATAGCTTAAAAAAGTTGTATTTATTCGCTACGGATTCTTGCATTTAGTGTCACAGGAGAGTGTTTGAAATTAAAATTTTAGAAAATAAAATGTTTTTATTCCAATAATTTGCAAGGTTCCCATGGTGACTCCGAAAGTTTTGTTTACAAGCTGTGCATAGCAGGTGAGTGAGGCGGGTGGGCAGAAGCTGCGAGACACTATCTACACGGTGCGACAGCTAGACTGCAAACATCAAAACCAAAGGTTACGAAAGTTGCTAGGTAATTTGGACACCCTTTGCCATGTGGAAAACAAAGCAAGTAGTAGACACTGTGTAAAATTAAGCTACTGATAATAGACGTCCGTTTACGAAATCTAGCAAATATACGAGAAGGAGCTAACTTACTTAATACTGCTAGCTAATGCTTCGTTGTTCGCTAGGCGCTAACCAACGCTAGCTACGGGCCAGCTAGGCTAAATAAAATTGTGTTGTTATCATTCAATGAAACTAATGTTAGGTAAGAACTTTTAACGAACGTTCCCTTCGCTAGCTTGCCAGCTCACGCTGGTTGCCTAGCTAGCTAGCTAGATTGCTAGTTGGCTAGCAACAGTAGGAACTTGCTGCTCAGTGCTCACCCAGTCCTCTGTTCCCTTGCAAGTTAAAAGTTTGCCTTGACGTGGCTAGTAAGTTGTTACGTTAAGATTACTGGAGTGATATAATGTTAACAAGTTAGTTGGCAATGCTAGTTACCGTCCATAAATATAACTATTATATTAATGCAATGACACATAATACATTTGACTGTTTTGAGTCCTCCAACATGCAGGAGCCTGGACTTTTGCTTTTTTATTACCACTGTCGCATGTGTGTTGTTTTGTTTATATGAAATGCATGTGTTGATCCAAACATAGTAGGAGTGTCTGTCGCTAACATGAACATTGACTATTTTGTGTGTTCCGGTACAGATGTATGCCTAATGAAAATGGTACTGCCAGAATGATCAATGCTCGTTCTTGACATTCCAATAATACCTGCATGTGTACCTCCCTGGCAGTTTTTGGTGAGAAGCTTCGAGGGTAGGAGCAAGCACATCTCATAGTGGAGCCCTAAAGCCGACGTCACATGACGTCAGACCAGGAGCCAGTTGATCCAGCTGAGTCACAAGTGCAGCCAACACTGGGTGACAAGGAGTCAAGACGCCACCACCTGGTACTGTACACCTACTAGACTTATTGACCATCCTTTTACACTGCATCGCCATCCCATAGATATAAGACACTGGTCGCCTCTTCGGTATTTGACCATAGTAAAGTGGCAATTGTTAAAAGTGTTTATGGACACTGTGTTGTTAGTGTAATTTTTTTTTTTACATGTTATTCAGTCGTTTCTTGAATGCTCCATATTTAAATGAAGCCATGGCAGAGAGACAATGCACTAACAGTTGATGTTGACATTATTGTTGTCACATTCTCAAATGTTTGACCTTTTCCACAGAAAGGTGCTTATGAATGCATTATATTGTTGAATTTCGATACAATATTAAAGTTACCATTGGCTTTAGAGCATGTTTTAGGTTTAAGAAGTAAAACATATTTTTTTCTTATCCTATCCATGAAACTCTAAATATTTCTGAAACCAAATTATGGGACCAAAAAGAAAATGGCATGCCAAAATGTAATTTTGCTTTAGATTTCCTTTAATAGATTAGAGAGTAGAAGTTTGTACAGATTACAGCGTTGAATGAGGTGGCGTATCTTAAGGTAGTTTCAGTGACAAGTAGAGAAGGAGGAAGTTGACTTGGAAGAAAAGGAGGAGGGTTGAAGAAAGAAAGGGGAGGAGGCAGAGGGAGGGGTTTGATCGCATCAGAGCTGTGGAATTAGGGGTTGCTTGGCCATGTGCTGATCGCACTCAAACTATGGCCTAACTAGGCCCCTTACACACAATGATACACAGTAGGCCTACATTACACACACACACACATTCATACACACGAAGAGGTCGGGGGCCCTCTTTTGAGTGGCAGAGCCATGTGAGCCTCTTCACATTTCTATTCTGGGCAGGGGATGGGGAAAGCAACGTAAGGGGAGGGAAAAGCGAGGTGGTCTTTTCTCTTTCTTCGCGAGGCAGAGCGAGTGAGTGGAGCAGGCTTGGTTTTCAGCCTCGTGGCCCCATGTTTGTGGCTGTCGAGGGAAGCTCCGTCATTTAGTCCCTAAAATGGGCTGCTGCTTTAGTAAGGAGGTGAACCCAGGTTTGATGAGTGAGAGCACCAGCCTTCTTCAGGCCTCCCTTCCCGATGGGCTAGTCGGGACCGACAAAGAAGTACAGCATGCTTCAGCCGTAGCTCAGCATGTGATTGAGGTAGCCGAACAAACTATTTTATCGGATGAACGGGATGAATGGAAAGCACCAGGAAAGGATGGCTCGCTCCCGAAGCTCCACTGCCCGCACAGCATACGCACAGGGCCCACTGTGGGGTGTACCACCCAGAACATGCTGGCCGGGGGGTTGAGGGAGCCGGAGCACACGTGCAAGGAGGAGCCAGCTATTCCTATCAGCTCCGGCATGGACGCACACACACATGGAGAGCCAGACATGACAAGCACGTTCACTGCCAAGACCGGGGCCAGCTGTGAGACGGCGCCATATATGGTGGGGCCTAATGAAAGTCCAGTCAAAGAGAGGATAGCAAAGAATGCCGTTCTGAGGGCCACTTGGTTCAGCCAGAAGCCCACAGGGCACTGCCAAGGGGAGGCATCTGGCTGGGAGACCACTTCAGACAGGACGCCTTCCAAGGACTACCTCTGGAGCGGGAGAGACGGGAGTGTGCCGGAAACCCAGCCCCTTCCAGGGAGGGTGTGCTCGGGAGTGCAGCGGGGTTCCCCTGGAGCAGGGCATGATGAGGTGGGGGAGGATGAAGAGGCCAGCATCATCACGGCAACCCTCGGTCATGGTTTCCGAGCGAGGGCTCAGAGCTTCTACAGCATTTGCTCCATCGATATTAATGACCTTGGCCATGACCAGGATGAAGCAGCTGATCCCCCGACAGCTGACCAGTCTGACACAGCTGACGGCAAAGCAACCAACAAGACCCCCAGCCTATCACACAAAGTGGAATTTGCAATCTGTGACAATCCGCATACAGCAGAAACCTGCTCCGTGGACCAACAGCTTCTAGAAGAACCAGCGAAACAAACAACTTCTGAACACTCTGATACGGCTGCAGACCATTTGAAGCCTAATGCTCAGCAACCAGTGTCAACCAGTGACCCTTTGCCAGATCTGTTGGCTCCATCTGGCAGTCGGAGGAGCTGCAACGAACTTTCAACTTCTCCACCGGACAGCCCGGTCACTGGAGACAACAAGAAACCGCCTCTGCAAGAAGAGAACCAGGATATGGGCCAGTCCACCCCTGACATACTAGAGCCGTCGATGCTACTCAAGGGAGAAAATGCTTGTCCAGATGAGGAGAGTGTGTGTAATAATGAGAAGTGCATTCTTTGTTCCACAGTGGAGGAGACTGTGCCCACAAAAGAGGAGTGTGGGTGTGGCAGAGATGTGTGTGTGGAGTACAGCAGTGAGCGTTCTCTGGAGGCGAGTGCCGTAAACATTGTGAATGAAGTTTGTGATGCCTCAGAAGATTCAGACAGTGGGAGAGAACGCTTCGAGACGGGACCCACGATGAATACAGAGTCTCAGCGTTCTGCATCGGTCGTAGACAGCAGTGCTTGTTGTCGCTCCAGACCCAGCCCTGAGCCTCTGCGGCCCTACTTTGACCCCAGAACGGACAGAGACGATGTGCCCGTAGAGGAGGTGATGGAGATTTCTCTCGCGCACGGCGATCGAGAGACGGGGGAGGACGGTGGTCTGCGCAGCGCAGGGGAGACCCCTCTCACAGATGTGCCCTCCGTTTCCACTCTTTCCGCGGCGTGCCCACTGAGCGCAGAGCCCACATCCAGCTGGTGCATGACGACCACGACCATGGCACCCCCCCGACCAACTCTCACACCCGAGCAGCTCGAATCACACACATGGCACCCATCTTGTTTAGAGTATGCCAACGCAACGTGCGCTCCTGGTCACAATCAAGATGGCACATTTCTGCTTGCCGAAAGAGACGAGGAGAACGATTACTTTAAATCCTGTCAGCAGGGTGCTGTTATAGGCTCATCCGAAATGGTCGCGAAACAAGTGGACGCCATCTCCCCTTCAGCTTATTTAGAGCTTACAACAACGGATTGGCCTATCAAGACTGGGCCCACACAGGTATGGGGTGGAGCGGTCGTGGTAGGGACAGGGAGAGAACCACTTCCATACCTTCATCCGGAACACAGAGAAACAGGGACCCTCGTCTCTGATGCGCCGCTGACGGATCACCTCCTCTTACAACGGTCCGATAAGGAGGCGGCTGCCTGGCAAGACACGAATGTGAGCGACCTTCTTGCGGAACGCTGTGTGGATATGCAGACCACCAGCTGTCTGACTGAAGGCTCGGGGAGCCACCGGGTTCCGCTGGATTCGAGCCGGAGCCGGTGTGTCCAGTCCGCTACCACCGAGGCAGTTACCTCTGTTTCCGCTCCTTCATCTTCTTCATCGGACAGTGGGGACGGCGGTCTGAGTTTTCTGAACGGTGCGGAGCCCCATGCTCCAAGTCAAAAGAATGCGGAACCCCTCCACGAAACACACCCAGACAGAGGTGACGGGATGGAGGGCGACGCCAATGGAAACGCCGCCTCGCCGCCAGTCCCGGACGACGAGGTAACGTTCCTACAGTTCCTCTCTGAAGGCAGCTCGGCACCTGACGGCTGCTTCAGTGCGGAGACTCCCTCCTATCTTCGTGTCGAGAAACACCAGGAGAGCGGGGATGGATCGTCTGTTGTTCGTGCCACAACACCTCAGGCACCGATGATTACTTTTGGTTGCCATGACGATGCCAGCTCCGCTGTGTACAGCTGTAAGGACGAGAATTATGATGAAGACGGTATCTTGGCAGCAGCAGATTCCTTTTCACCAGAGGCAGGACTAGTGGTTGACCCGAACCAGATTGATATTTACGCCACCACGCCATCCTATCAGATCCACTTCCTGGGCCAAAAGCCACTTTCTGTCTGTTTGGGTGAGGAAGCTGGGGAAGTTGGAGGTCAAGCAGAGGATAGAGAAAGGGAAGGTGGGATGATGGAGATGGTGTCCGTGTTGTTAGGGGAGGAGGGAGTGCCCACTTTTTCAGACCTCTACCCTAACCCGTGGGCCGGGCTGGGACTGGGAGAGAACTTCGGTGGGTGGGCCCAGGGTCTTGCTGACCGTCTCCCTAGCCAGGGAGACCTTAGCCCAGGCAGCGGGTCTGAGCTGCACCCTAGCTGTGCTCCAGAGCTCCACCCTTCCATGGCTCTGCTGGAAGCGTACTCATACAGCACTATGCTGCCTCAGGCATCTTTTCCATGGGAGTGGAACAAAGCGTTCACACACTCTGTAAGTGACTTTTCAAGTGTTTCCACTGAAATCAAGATCCGCCTTGCCCTAGAATGAATGACTATGTCACAATACATTGGGGTTTCATACAATACCATTGCCCCGCCACAGTAACTTTGACATACAGCATGAGAGCTAGAGGTTTTAAACAGTACATATGACTGGGGCTTGTGTAACAGAGCACATCAATGAACCTTTTTCTTTTTTTTTCCCCAGCTTTTATAATACCCAGTTTGTCCTGCTTTGAGTTTAAATGAATAAAATGTCTCTTCGCATCACTGCAGGATTCCTCAGCCATCACAGGCCTCAATCCTAATGCTGAGGCATGGACTGATCCCAACCTTCAGCTAGATGTGCCTGGCTTTGCCTACCCAGAGGCTGTCCAGTCATGGCTAGATGTCGCCAGCAGCATGGTCGACCAAGAGGGTACGTATGTGCTAATTGGTTCCGGAGCGTTTACGCTTCCCTCCTCTGTTTTACCCCTCCACTCATTTTAGCATAGTAGAGATTCAGTGATGTGCACAGACCTCCATAAGGGCATGGAGCGGAGGGGCAAATTGAGCCAGGGACAGGGGGATGGATGGGGGTGAGGGGTAGAATGCTCTCTCAGTGGGGGGCAGGGAGTGGAGAGAAGGGAATGTACTTTGTCTGAGCGTTAAACGCGGGGTGTAGGGAGGGGGGGTCGCTGTAGACAGAGGCCTATTTGCCACTCTCATGGAGTTAGTAGATGTATCTGGTTTGAACTCCTTCAAACTAAAGCCGTCTGGGCCGTACCAAAACGCATGACGTTAACTAGAACCTGTTTGACGGGCAATCTGCTCTGCTCTGTAATTGTAACTCAGGGTACAAGGTTGGGTATGACTGGGAGTCTGTGGGTGAAATTGAGGCACACCCCAGTGTTGCAGAATCCCAAGCAGTCACCATGGCAACTCCTTTGGCAGACATACAGGCGACGGATCCTTCTCTTGCAGGTATGACCGCTCTTATTGCATTATGCAGACTGTTGAATTTACATGATTCAATGTTGGATTGTGTTTGGATCGTCTGATGTTATTCTTTCAGACAATAGCCAGGAGCAGCTGAGAGTCCTTTTGGAGTCCTGTCTTACTCGGTAGGTGGTCCTGTGCACTCCTCCTCCTCCTCTACCTGTGTGTGTGTGTGCGTGCGTGCGTGCATGACACACTAGACTTGTCATTGGATTGATCCTGAGCTTATCTGTGTAGGGAGAACCTGGCTCGTGACCTCTACCTCGTCTCCCAGATGGACAGCGACCAGTACGTTCCCATAGCAACCCTGGCTAACCTGGACCACATCAAGAAGCTGGGAGCCAATTTGGAGCTGATCTCTGACATCCTCAAGTGTGAGTCGTGTGACAGTTTTTTCCTGTAGACCAGCCCAGGTTAGTTGATATGAGGGGGGAGGGGGCCTGGTCTAACCTGTCTGGTCCTCCGTCTGCTTTAAAGCGTTACCCCAGGTGCAAATGTCCCCCTGTGGACTGAAGGTTCGGCCCAATCAGAGCCGCTGCATCGTCATCCTTCGCGAGGTCCCCGACACCACACCCCCTGAGGCGAGTCCGTACCATCAAAGTTTTAGGGGGGGGGGTTGATTCTTTCTTTGATTGGCCAGCGGTGTTCTATAGTGGCTGTAACATTCCCTGTGGTTCTCTTGTCCCCAGGACGTGCAGGCTCTGTTTGAGGGGGAGGGCGTGCCGAGGTTCCAGAGCTGCGAGTGTGTGAAGAACAACAACTGGTTCATCACCTTCCCGTCCGAGTCCGACGCCCAGCAGGTAACGCTTCCCCATCCCCTTCTGCAGCCGGCCTCTCGGAGCTCCCCACGCTCCCCTCCCACTTTTCATCCGTGTTTTTCCTCGCGGTGGGTTCGGTTTTTAGGCCTACAAGTATCTGAGAGAGGAAGTCAGGGAGTTCCAGGGGAAGCCCATCATGGCGAGGATCAAGGCCAAGACCATGGCCGTCACCTCCTACGCCCCCAAGAACGGCTACCGGCCCCACCCCGTGGACCCCTGCACCAATTACCCGGCGTTCAACCCGTACTACACCCCGCCCACATTTCAGCAGCCCCACCCCCAGCTGTACGGCATGACCACTGAGGCGTGGGCGGCAGCTATGAACGCCTACCCTGACCCGTCAATGGTGAGTCCTGAGACTGGTTTAGAGTACAGATAGGACCTTGCAAGGAATGCAGGACAATATATATATATTTAGGGCACGTTTTCTCTCTTTATAGACTCTTGTAAATGTACATCCTGAGAAATGTAAATGAGTATTATAATATGAAATATGATAGGCTTGCTTCCTGTCACAGTTTAGCCTTTCTATGGAGTCCAGCTGAGCTTCCTTGTGGCCAGGGACAGCAGTGCCTGCTTCAATCGCTCTGTGCTATTTAAATCACTTTGCAAAGCACTACCAATCATTTGGCCTCTGGCTGAACAATAATTTATGTTGTTTAAGAGATTGGCTCAATCAGGCAGATGCAGTGGTAGGCCAGGGCAGTGAGAAGCAAGGGGTGATTTAAGCAATGGCTCGTTCAGACGGAGTGTTCCTAGGGGAGTGGTGCACCATGTCGAGCCACGCCGTACCAAACTGGGACTGCAGCACTAGTCAGACCCAGGGACAGATGGTTGCCACGCCAGTGAGGAACACCCTCTCTTGGGACTGATCAAATCAGGCCATAAAATATTTTCCATAAATAATTGAATATAATTTATAATATAATCCCAAATTACGAAATAAACCAAAAATGAAGTCGAATGTATTTTTATTGTTTTACAACAGCTGTTTTGGGGGGAATTCTGAACTAATAGTCACATAATCAAACCAATCAAATTCATAGACCTCCGATAAATATAGGCATTCATCTACCAACCTACTCTCACGCTTTGCAGCCTTTCCAATTGATGAAAGAGATAAACTGACCCTGTAGATGTGATACTGAAGTAGCCTGCTCCATACTATGCACAACCTATGGGAAAGCATTTCAACACACTGGGCTCTCTAGACTATCATCATTTTGGATTCAGGGAAAGTCTCTTCTGGTTTGTCGAATCTTTAAACCTGACGTACTGAGACGTGTCATTTTGTGTAAACGTGCCCTGTTGCTCTGGCCAGCAGATGGCGCCATTGATGAATGTCTTCATGAACGGCTTCCCTGCCACGCGGTATTTTCGCTCCCGAAACTCCAACAGGCCCAGGTACTGAACCCCATGCCTCCTCTTTCCCTCCACATGGTCCCCACGTTGTCGTTGTATGGTGCTCACGTCGTGCTGTTTGTCCCTCTCCACCGGCAGAGGGCAATGGCGGAGATCTTCAGGAGACCGAGGGGTGGCCCACCCGGACGATTACTTCTACCTGCCAGAGCGTGGGGCGATGGGGCGGAGCGCGGCCCGTCCTAGACAGGGTCGGCCGAGGTTACCTGGTCACACCAGAGGAGAGGCTAGGGGTGGAAGAGGGGAGACCAACAGGGCAGACTTCTCCCCTACTGCAGGCAGAGGAAGGTAGCCACCTCAAGCACTTACCACATTTCCTCTACACCTCGGAAGGTTGTGTGTGTGCGTGTGTGCGTGTGCGTGCGTGCGTGCGTGCGTGCGTGCGTGTGTGTGTGTGTGTGTGTGTGTGCGGGTCCCTCACATCGGGAAAACATAGACCGTTTGCATGCATCTATGCGTTTACATTCACAAACTCTAGATGTAAATCCTGTCCATATTCTCTGCTCTGAAGGAGAGGAAACTTTGGACAGAGGCGGAGAGAAGACAAGAGAAGGGAAGATGTAAGTAATGCTTAGATACCGTTGTATAATTGTAAGTTTGTATGGCAAACGCTCCTAACAATTAGTGTGTGTGTACGTGTGTTTAGAGAGCCTCGACTGGATCGCCTCGTCGAACTTCCTCGCCGAGTCTTGAGCTTGGCTTGAACAGCTTTCCCCCACTCCCACCAGCGATGGCGGCCACAGCACTGGTCTCTGTGACCAACTGTAACAAAAAGGTACAGCAAGCTCAATCAACTGAATATCTTTGCCTCGAGTAACATATGACATTTATACACCTCAACCACAGCACACCACCGTCGTGGTTCTCTTACCAACCGTGACGTCTTTTTCTCTCAGGGTCCCAAGACGGACCAGACTCCGTGCCAAGTGGATTCTGTGACCTCAGCAGATGTTCAGCCCGTCGCCGCTCCGCCTCCCGAGGCGACCCCTCCTCACTCCTTGCCCCCTCTCGAAGAGTGAGTGCCCTGGTAGTTGACCTGGCTTTGGGCCAGGGGATCTCACCTCTGCCTGACTGCCGGAGCCGTTCACTCACCAGCACCTTGTTTTAAAGCCCCTCTAGGAGCCTTAGGTCAAGCCAAAACGGTTCCCCCCATGTGTGGTTTCATCTTGTGTTAATTGTTGCCGTTGTTGCTCATCTGCGGCTCCTCTCGCCTCCCCGTAGGAAGCTGCTGAAGAGGGAAGGGGCGGCTCACCAGCCCACGGCCAGTCCCTCACCACCCGGGCTCCAACCGGGCCACCCATCCCCAGACAGTAGGCCAGCTGTGAGTTCACCTTAATGGATTAGTCTTTCCAATAAAGCACATTTACAAACCCTTTATGGGATATGAGAGTAATGTACGTTTTTGGGTGTTCCGAACCGAGTCCTCTCCACAGGTTGTGCATTGAAAGTATGCAATGAGATGCTATGAACCAAAATATTGCTGCACTTTATACATTTTCAACTGAAAGGAAACATTTAAGTTGTGTGTTAATGAAAATAGGTTTCTTACACCAAATGTTGTCTTCCCGACAGGCACAGTTGTGTTATTTTCTTTCATTATTAAGTGCTAAATTGTGGACCGCGAGTAGAATAAAAAAATACAACCAGAAAATTATTGGCCATTCACCTAAAAATCAAAACTTTAAGAACAAACATTTAGTTAAATTCATAACATCCCTTTACACTATAATGCCAATTAACTACATAAAACAAACAAAAATATGTCATTTACATTTTGCTGCTGTTTACCCCTCCATGATTTTTCAATTGACGTTCCTGTCAGTGTATTTGGAACGCTCAATCTAAGCCAGTTTGAGGGGATGGACAAAAACAAAGTGCGACAAGTTGAACAACAGCGCTACGTTGTTTGATCGTTTTGTAAACACCCCTGCACCAAAGACAGTACTTGTGTGGAAACTAATATCGGATGTTTGAGATGAGAATCTATGTTGTATTGATCAACAGCATGTTTCAATCTGAGATGTCAATTTTCTTCCTGACACTTTCCTTCTTTTTGGTTTAACATGCGGGGCAAACAATTCTATGCGTTTAGTTTTTTTCCTTTGATTTAGTTTTGTTCGTTATTCTTAACATTAGTAATGGATGTTACAATAGCAACATTTGACTAGGAAGATGCACGTTTCAGTGCAAGTAATTGTAATATGTCATGGTTAATATGATACGTTTAACCGACTAGTATTTCTGGTGCCAACGAGCAAGGACCAAAACATTTAACAAAGTAGTCGACTTGTCGTGCATAACTCTATTGATAACCACAAGGCCATTCTAACTATTTCCCATTACAAAACCTGTATGAAAGAGCCCGAGTTTGACCGAATGGTAGACGTTTCTGTTTTAAAGGACCGTGGCACTGACCCTTCGCTGTGTTGTGATTGGCCAGGAGTCCAGGAAGCTGAGCTATGCTCAGATCTGCCAGAGGGTACGAGCCAATCAGACACTCCCACCTGCTGACCACGCCTTGCCAAGGGCCGAGCCGGAGACCGTTCCAGCCTATCCGGCGCATGCATCTGCCCCAAGCCACCTACCGCACTGACCAAAAGGAGAAGGAACGCCACACGTGCCTCGATACCCCATCCACTGAGCCTCTTATTACTCCATTGACTCTGTCCAGCTCAGCCTTCGAGCAGGATACTGGGTTAGGGAGTAGGGGACTGGTCTACCCATAGTGGGATTACCAAAGGTTTAAGATAATGGTTCATTGCATTCATGAATAAATACACGCACAATCAACAGAATCTACTTCGAGCTTAAAGAAATATTGCATGGTTGTATGACATACAATTAAGATGTTACCTGTGCTTGTTGCTTCACTGGTTACCAACCCAAGCCAATAGATTCTTCATGAGATGGGAGTCCCAAATGATACAGTGATTGTTTCCGTTTTCATTCGATTTCTTTGATTTATGACTTTATTGAAGTCACAAATGATCTCTTAGAGAGTCATGTTCCAATGTTTTTCTTTTATTCCTTTTTGGGTTTTTTTGTTTGGTTTTTTTGCTTCATGCACTGCCCTTAGATGTGGAATGTTTCCTGCTGATCTGTCTGACTCCAAGCTACGCCTAGGCCCATGTCAAGTCTGTTCTAGAAAGTATTTGAGCTCCAGGTGTACAGCTGAACCACTATGGTGTCGTGACGCCAATGGCTGTGCGCCTGATCTGTCTCACTTTCCCAATGTGGAATGGAAGGCCAGGATTCTTCTCCTGGATGTAAATGGGTAGATCTCCGAAGATGGCTTAATCAGATGGGACTATGTAGCACTGATATTTAAGCGAATGGTCTGGTTTGGGTCGGACAATATGACAATCTGACACAAGACATAAAGTGCCTAAATTGTCCACACAGAAAAAAAGCACTATTGTGTCAACTCTATTTCTTGCATGCTTTTTTTTTTTTAGATTGTAATTTATTTGGTGTTTTTATGTTAGACGCATCGCTTTAGTGTGTGTGTGTGTGTGTGTGTGTGTGTGTGTGTGTGTGTGTCTGTGTGTGTGTGTGTGTGTGTGTGTGTGTGTGTCTGTGTGTGTGTGTGAAGTGTGTGTGTGTGTGTGTG
>JAVQJS010035227.1:0-10697 GCA_036024795.1 Galaxias rostratus
CTCTTCCTCTCCCTCTCTCTCTCTCTCTCTCTCTCTCTCTCTCTCTCTCTCTATTTTCCGAGAGCGCTGTTATTCTCCGAGCGTCCCTCCCTGACGGTGAATGTCAGACGGGGAGCCTCACCCCTCACTCACTCACTCACTCAGGCAGGCAGCTTAGGCTGGAACGCCTTTACAAGTCATTGGAGGGTGCGTGTTGTTGTTTTTTCCCCGTCTTTCTGATTGGCCTGCCAGGTGCTGATGGAGGCTAGGTGTGTCTGCAGGATGAGCCTTAAGTGATCGCTGGCTCACCCTGCACCATTACCGTGGTGCCTCTGGGCAAGGCACTGAGCTTTGCGGCTTTTGCTGGACCTATGGCTTGACCAGCCGCCTGCTGACCGAAGGGTCAGGGGTTCAAGTCCACCTGGGAACACCACCACTAGCGTGCCCTTGGGCAAGGCACTCGACCCTAAAGTGCTCCAGGGAGACTGCCCCATGTAACGGAGGTGTGTGAGCGAGCAGCTCCCCAAAAGTACGGCTGCTGTTTCTGACCGGCGCCTGCTGGTTCTGAGCTGACTGCTGCTGTATCGACAGCTGCTGATTCTGTGTTCCGGGCCTGCTTCGTTGCTTGGTACCGCCACAGCAAACACAGGCCCGCAGTATTCCCCACAGCCCTCCCTACCATTATACAGACACACTGACATTAATCAGCTGTGAGTTCTGGTGCTCAGTGCTAATGGCTCCCATTAGGATGAAGGGGACGGCGCGAGCGACCCATTGCGCCGACGACCTTAGGAAACCCGTCATGGATCTGGACACGCCTAGGCATTCAGAACCGCGTGTGGACCGACTGCCCGGGCTCTCCGGTCAACGCGATAAAACAAACGTTTTCATAGTGCCCCGGAGGGAGGGGGGGGGGGGCGGGGGTGGGGGCTGAGCTCCTCCAGCTCCTCACTTCTGGGGACGCAGTGAGCTCCGTTGACTGTGTTACGCTGCTTCCTGTCTGTCTTACTGCCTGTCTGTTTGACTGCCTGTCTGTCTTACTGCCTGCCTGTCTGTCTGCCTGTCTGTCTGACTGCCTGTCTGTCTTACTGTCTGGCTGCCTGTCTGTCTTACTGTCTGTCTCTCTTACTGCCTGTCTGTCTGCCTGTCTGTCTTACTGCCTGTCTGTCTGGCTGCCTGTCTGTGTTACTGGCTGGCTGTCTTACTGCCTGTCTGTCTGACTGCCTGTCTCTCTTACTGCCTGTCTGTCTTACTGTCTGGCTGCCTGTCTGTCTTACTGTCTGTCTCTCTTACTGCCTGTCTGTCTCTTTTACTGCCTGTCTGTCTGAGTGCCTGTCTCTCTTACTGCCTGTCTGTCTTACTGTCTGGCTGCCTGTCTGTCTTACTGTCTGTCTGTCTCAATGCCTGTCTGTCTGGCTGCCTGTCTGTCTTACTGCCTGTCTGTATGGCTGCCTGTCTGTCTTACTGCCTGTCTGTCTTACTGTCTCTCTGTCATACTGCCTGTCTGTCTGACTGTCTGTCTGTCTGTCGGCCTGTCTGTTCTACTGCCTGTCTGTCTGGCTGCCTGTTAGGTGTTATGAACTTATGGATAAGATGTGTGGTACGCTTTGGCGGATGTTATTTTGGCTCCCAACCTGTTTGAATGTGTGTGTGTGTGTGTGTGTGTGTGTGTGTGTGTGTGTGTGTGTGTGTGTGTGTGTGTGTGTGTGATTCACCAACCGGTTACGCCGGCCATGCCCCCGAGGGCCAGTGTGTCACCCCCTGTGGTCTCACCCCTCACCTCACCCCCCTGTGTCTCACCCCCGAGTCATTGCCAGCTCATCTCCTGGATCTCGATGTGTCAGAGAGAAGCTTCCCGTTCGTCTGGGCACGAGGCTAACAGCTGGCAGGTTTTTTTCAGGATTAAGGTTTATTTGGGGGGGGGGGGGCAGTTCTTCAGCGGTTTACCGCAGTCTTCCCATCTTCCCTCTCATCGCCCACACACACACACACACACACACACACACACACACACACACACACACACACACACACACACACACACACGCACGCACGCTCACAGCCAACCCAACACATTCTACAGAGGATTTCTACCTCAGAGAAGGCAGAGTCTGTTTCCCCAAAGTCTGTCAGCTTTTCATGCCAGCTGAGAAAATTTCCTATGATCAATCCCCTAAAGCCAAATGTGCCAACATCACGCCATGCCAACCCTCACACAATCTCTTTGGGACAGATCCCCCTTTACCCCCCCTCCCCCATCTAATACAAAAATCATGCATAGACATACATTTTAGATTTCAGATTTCAATTGTATTTTCTTTGGACCATTGGTGGTCCGTACATATTTATAGCTGTCTGTCCAAACAGCTCCTCTCCTTCATTTCCCATCCCTCGCTAACTAGGCGACACGTGAAGATATTCCGCCGTGTTCCGGGAGGACCACGGACGTGTCGGACGCACAAAAGGGAGGCAGCCTCTCTGTATTCTTTTCAAAAGCAGCCATTCACACTGTCAGAACGAGGCGGCGCTCGTGAAAAGATTCCCGCAGACGGAAATCAACAGGGTGGAATGACGACGCATTTCAATGTCATCCGACGAGCTTGAAGTGTGAAGAAAGTCACCAAAGCAAGCCTTGAACAGAGTTGTCGGTGAGCGTGGGCGCCGCGCAGGCTTTCGATCCGCTCGTCCCGGGCAAGGACAGCGTGGGAGTGTGGCAAGGGACTCTGCGTTCCCCGGTGTGCACGGCCTGTGCCAGACGTCCTCTTCCAAAGCCTCACCTCTCACCGTCTTCCTAGGGGACGACGGAGCTGATGAACAATCTCCTCATCAAGGCCTAATTGTTTTCGCATGATCCTGAATGACCCACGTTAATGTAAAGGGTCCCTGATTAACGAGGTGTGTTGACGCACACAGTTGGAGACGCCCCGGAACCTTTCGCCGACTCTGGTTAATTAAAAACCATGTGGAGTGCCACTCCATGGCATGACGTTGTCATGTGGGATTGTCTGTCCGTGATTGTACACGCCAGAATCAAAATGAAAACCTGTCTGATGGTTTGACCCTGGTGATGCAACAAAGACTTTCAAACGATACCCAACGTGTCTAATGTCTTGTCAAACCACACCCGGCTGTACTAGCAGGACCTCCTCTCTAACGAAACACCAACGAAGAAGGGCGGCGTCCCTCTGCCGGGCAGCGCTGTCGTGCGCAGAGCCGCGGTTGGCCTTCAAGCATGAATGTCACCACTCTCTGTGTGACACAAGTGGTTAATCACTGGGCGACGCGCAAGGTCACCGCACACGCCGCAGCGCCCCGCCCCTTCCCATCACCCTGGGCCCGCTCCAGCCACGCACCCCGGGAGAGGACAGGATGTAGGAGGAGGAGAGGCTGGACGGACGGAGAGAGAGAGAGGGAGTTTGGGCAGGAGGTGGGAAAGGATGGAGCGACAGAGGAAGGGGATAATAGATGGGGCCAGATGGGCGTTGTAAATTACGGAACGGGACGCCAGTGAATCTGGGCTGGGTCCCTCTGGCGGAGATGATTGGATGACTTATAGGAAGCGCACGCTAGAATGTATAGGACATATAGATCAGACACTGCGCTATATAGATATAGACACAGCGCTTTGGAAATAGATTGACATTGCTGTAGTTAGAGAGTAGTGCCCCTTATCTTGTATAATGCCAAGGGGAGTTTATAAAGCACTGCTGTAGTGCTTGTTATGTTTGATAAGGAGCCAGGGTGTTGGTCACAACTTCTTGCTCATCTCCAACGGAGACAGAAAGTGTCCCAAGTGCAGACCCACTTCAGGTCCTCCTCCACTCTTTACTTTGGTCACAGAGAAGAGCAGATGGTGCAGCTGCCTGTGTAATTGTCTTTATCACCTTGGCATCTGCCTTGTGTTCCTATTTTTTTTCTTTTCTTTTCTTTTTTTTAACCCAAAACCCACCAGCGTGGTGATCCGGCCGTCCAAGTTCATTTATAAAAACCGCAAAGTAAACAGTTGCGAGTAAATGAACACAAAGCATTTGCCGGATATAGTCATTTTCCGAGCGGAGAGCAGCAATTCCCCGCTGTGTAGTTTTGGGCAGAGCAGACAGAACAGTGCATTCATCAAGCTCACAGCAAATTAGGCTGTTGTTCCTTTGTAGGGCAGAAGGTAGTTGTAATCCATGTGATCCCGTAGCAGAACGCCAGCTGAAGGCTTTACTTTTATTGCCCTATCAAAAGTAACTAGGCTACAATAATATATTAGTCTGTGGGTACGCTTGGCGCCAAGCATCTGTCATCCAAATGCAGCTCCCGCTAGTTTGCTTAACGCCTTCCTGTTGTATAAAGAACAGCACAAAAGATGGCCAAATGCATGTGTGTGCTACAGTAATAGCACACTTTGTCACGGTGAGGGGAAAAAAGTAGTTTATTCTTATTTACGACTCCACAACTCACTCATTCACTCAGAACACCCCTAATTAAAGGCAGAAAGCAGGCACGCACACAAACATGGCAGACCTTAACAGGCGCAAGCAACCCCCCTCACCCATGGGCTGCAAACAAGCACACGCTCCTTTCCTTTCGGCTCTGTGAAGGAGCACGTGCTCCTGACTGAGACGGTGTAGAGGGGAGACAGCAGGTGCAGATCTCTGACATTCCTGGGATCTCGAACAACAAAAGCGGCAGCGAGGAAATGTCACAGACACATCATCCATGATGGTGCAGCAAGAATGCACAATTACTTGGCTTTGACGAAAGGGAGGGGTGGGGGTGAAGAAAAAGCAGCTAACCCCCACCAGTGCAAAAAAAAGAAAAAAACTCCTAACATCACAAATTGTGATAAGAGGGTGACATTGAGGGGGCCCCTACACGCCAAGATGGTCGGAATTCAAGGATTTTTATTTGTGGGTGAACAGCTCAGGAAAATGAAACGAATCACCCCCAAAGAGCGGCCCGCTACGTGCTCCTCCTCAAAGAGATAGGAGAGGGACACAGGCTGATAATCTGTAGAGGAGGAGGAGGGGGGGGGGGGGGCAGCCAAGGAGCAGCCAAGGATTTGGTTGGAGGCTTTGAGTCAACCTGTGGTCATGTCAGACGGAGGCTGGGCTTCACACACACACACACACACACACACACACACACACACACACACACACCACACACACACACACACACACACACACACACACACACCGTGGCCGCTATCACCGTTCTTAATTTGAGTGACACCCCTGTGCGCAACTCAAAGGCTACGCAAGCTCCCCGCACAAGCATCGGGGAGGCTGTTAGAACTGACGCCCTCGATGATGCGTGTCAGTGAAGCAGCAAATTAACAGGAGGAGATGGAGGCATGTTAAGAAGACAGGGGAGGAAGGGGAGAGATGGAGGAGAAGACGAGGATTTTGAAGATAGAGAAAGGAGCTGGATGCATTCAAAAGGTGTGTGGTTTGGTCGGCTGGGATTCAGTGCTCGGGCGGTTTGATCCCCGGCTCTGCTAAAGCACAGCCGGGACATGTTTTTGTCCTCATTGTGACGCACGGCGGTTCTCGGAGGCACCTAGACACAAAGCCCTCGTCGAAGGTTCCCCCGAACTACCCCATCAGCATGGCAGTCTGCACCGTGGGTTGTTTGTCCTGTCACCGCACAGAGCCTCACACTCCGGGCTATTTGCTTTGTTTCGTTGTACTTCCCGTTTAGCCTGTTAGTGTTATGGGAGCTGACAGTCCCGGGGAAGATAACACTGGAGGCTGCACCCGCGCCTTGACTAGCAAAGCGCTCGCCCTCTCACTCCGTCCATCTCTCTCTCTCTCTCTCTCTCTCTCTCTGCCATGTGTTCCCTTCCTCATTGTCTGCCTTGCTCGCCTTTGTTTTGCCTTTCTTACTTGCCTCCTCCTCTTGCCTTTTGTTTCCCCCTCGCCCGCCGTTGACAGGAGACACGGCCTGATGCATGTACAGTGCCTTCACCTTTTCCCGCCCATTCATTTGTGCTGTCAGTGCCTCTCCTCTATTTGCATGGTCGGGTCTTCTGTCTGTCTCTGTGTGTGTGTGTGCGCGTGTGTGTGCGCGTGCGTGTGTGTGTGTGTGCAGCGCCACATACCCGGGCGTCGAAACGTTCCTCGGCGCTCAGCACGACGCAGACTGCAGCAAGTAATTGATGGGGGCTTAGAGCCGCCGGCACCCAGCCGAGTGGGAGGGAGCCCGACTGTTTTGCAGCGCCGCGGCCTCACGCATTAGACTAGGAATCGACGGGACCGAGGGACGGGGATACAAGGAGAGTGTGGAGGTGTGAAGCACATCGCTCTCCACTAAGCCGGTTGTTTTGTGTGAAACGTGTCGTCTGGGTCCGACCTCCGGAGCTCGCCCGCCGGTATCTCCGGCGCGTACGCTTCCCGTTAAGTAGCTCCACGCAGGAAAGGCATCAGCGCTTCCATATCTCCGTGGATCCATGGTGCTCATGGTGAAAGCGCCGCGAGCCGCTCCTGCCCGGCCCGTACAATGGGGCTGTTCAGTATTCAGCCGCGCACGCCGGCCAGGAATCTGCCAGGATGATAAAACGCCATTTATCAGCTGCAGGCCTCCGTGGGCAGCAGATATTCCAATCTCCCGCTGCGTGTGATCTCAGGGTCACACTAGTGTGAGCCTGGCTGGCTTACCAAACCCCCGGTGGTTACCTCTCAGGCTCCAGATCTCCTTATGGAGCGGCGCTTCTGGCTAATGAATTTGTCTCTAATCGAGTTATTTGTAAGTGTCTCCCACAGCGTTTTGGTGAAACATGCCGTTGTCCACCGACAACCAGAAGAAGGGAGAGAAAGAAAAAAAAGCAGACCCGTTAATCTCCATGGGGCTTCTTGTAAAACCACTCTACCATCCATGTTTCTTAAGATTGATGTTGAGGTTTAATTCAGGGACATCTAATTGGAATTGCAACCGTTACAGAAAAAAAGAAGATGCAAAATGCCTAAGTAGTGTGTTCATTATTAATATATTCCTTGTTTAAGGGAGTCGTGTGTTTTAAAATCTCATCCTCTTCCTCTGTACCATGACACGGTTGTCATGTATTACCAGACCAGGTGCAGGATCTCCCACACGGCAGTTGATTACCAGAGCTCCTAAGCATTCGATCATAAACGTTACGTGTATGGGAGAAAGCGCTTGGGGAATGTGCCGCCGCAGCAGCATTGTTCGGATCGCTTTGCAAATATTGCCTCAGAGGAATAAAAATCACATCATGCTAAGATCCAATTTGTATTACACTCACCAATTACTTTCACGGTCCACTTCCCATCTAATACAGAACGGACAGATTATCCTCTGGATGTCTGGGCGCTGCACACCATAATTACAAACACAGATTGGAAAAATAGTTCTTGTGACAAAAAAAAGCATACAATTTGTCCCCTGTATCACCAAAATATTTACATTACTTAATTTTGACTGCACGCACTGAAAGTGATAATTAAGGGATAACAGGGTTTCTGCAGTAGAGTGTATTTCAACTTTAAGTCTGTGTGTATTAATGTTTTAATTGGAATGAAATAAGACTGTAAAATAGGTGTAATTAAGTAATCAGTCACGTTATTGATGAATGCAAAATTAAAATGTTTTACTTCAAAAGGAGAGTGTTGAAAAAGTGAGACATTGAAAACCGATTGAGTCATTGAAACAACAACTTATCAACAAGGGGGAACAACTTGCCAGCTGGTTCGTTGAGTTTGTCAAAAGAGATTGTCGTGTTTCTCAACTAGTTCGAGGCGGTTTATTGGTTTCTGCTTGTGTCATGCCTGGAGATGCCAAGTAGAGGACGAGTGGTCAGTCCGTCAGGGCCAATCAGAGGCAGGCCTGGGCACGAACCAATCCGTGAGAGTAGGATGCAATTGGCTGGGAACAGATCCACGAGGCGAGCAGCTTTGACCGATAGGAGCTAAGATTCAAGCACACTCAATCTTTTTTTCTATGTAAAAGGGTATTGAGTCAATGATGCGTTAACTTTCTCAGGGTTTTGCTGAAGAATGGGACAGAACACTTCACCATACTACACCAATTACATGGAATGACTCTCATGCGTCCAACATCTAAATCCGATTGTGTAACTGCATGGGTCACACCTGAGAAGGGAGATTGGTTACCATATACTTCCTCCTCACAGTTTGACGCATGACTCACTTTATAATGTGTCAAAAGTGCTGTGTTAACACAAAAAGCCTTTTGTCAGCAAAGCACTCTTTTGGATGAATTTTCAAATTGTTGTCAAAGCGGGTCCGCCGTTTCATACTTCATACTCCAGCTGCACCGGAAAAAGAAATACATATTTCAATCTTTTAAGCTAATGTTGACCTAACACCTATTAACAGCAGTGTTTAATCTCTACAAGCTCTTTCAGTCGTGTCTTGCATTTTTCCAGGAGGATTACAAAGGTGCCGTGACCCTAATCAGTTGATGTGGCAGAGTTGAGCACTTAGAGTCAGTGCAGGTCTGATAGATATGTGAAGACGCGCCGGTCCCAGGCCCGAGTTGGGGTTAAGGGGAGACAATTGTGCCCCTCCGTATCCTCACGGGAGATAGATGCAGCCTGCCACTGTGTAAATTGGCTGTCAGAAACATGCCGCTAGGAGAGTGGAGGGGGGTGGGGGGGGGGGTACAGGGGGAGGGAAGGGTCACTGGGAAATTAGTAAGGAGTGTGTTGACGGTAAGGTGGACTGAAAGGCCAGGGGTGAAAGGGGGGCGGGTGGAGGGGGGGTAAGTCTGTGTCAAATGGCTGGTGGGGGGGGGTTGAGGGCAGGTTTGGAAAGATCACAAACACACCAGGGAGTCTAGGATGGATGCGCCAGTCAGGAAAAGAGAAAGACTCTAAAAATGAGAGAACTAATGAAGATGAAGGAGAAGGCATGCATTCAGTTTGGGCTAGTGGGGGCTGGATTCACACTATGGTGTAGCATGTTTCCTTTGTGGGGGTTAGTGTTGTGAGCTTATGGAAACGAGGAGAATGCCATCCTAGCCGAAAAAAACCGTAAATAACAGCATCCCCGTCGCTATCAGTCAAAATGACTATGTAAATACTTTTTGCAGCTAACGGTGCATTTTTGATGATACATCCCACTTTCACTCATGTCAGTCATAAATAAGATTGAGGCTACCATAGATTGCTGGAATTATAACGACACTATTACACTGCCGAGCGCAGGTGTTTACATAGTCCGGGCATGCCTCTGATTAGCATTGATGCTGCGGCAGGGTGTTCCACACGTGGGAAGGTGGTGAAGTGATTTGGCTGCACCCTGCAGATGTCTGTCAGACACACAGGGGGTGGGGGGGTGGGGGGCCAGGGGGGTGATAGCAGCTGCCTGGCTGCCGGAGGATGGATGAGGGGTTGAAATGAGCGGGACACAGGTCAGGGATAGACCCATGACAAGGACAACAGTGACACCGCGGCAAAATAAGACGGCCGCCGCTACGGGAACAGTGATGGGCCGGGAGAGAGAGAGGGGGGGGGGGAAACAGGGAAGGCGAGAAACGAGTATCACAACCTCTTTCAGTCAAAGTGTTGTGGCCATTTTAGTTTTCTGTCCCGCAGATAAATGGGTATTCTAACGTTTAACCCCAAGCCAGGAAGTGATCGTGTGATGCTGGGGAGGCCAGGGTTGGGTCTCCTCCATAAAGCAGCGTCCGCTATTGACACCTCATAGTAATGGCCTGGCTCGGGGCGTGGAACCTCACACAGAGCAATGGTGACCCGTGCCTCCGTGCAGCGGGCCGATTCGTCTTCTTTCATTGATGCAATTACCCCGCTGAAGCATGGCCGGACAAAAGCCCCATGGCTAGGTGGATCACAGTTCCCCCAACGTCCGTTTTCTTTTCTTTTTCTTTTTTGTCTCAGGATGGTGAAGCAGATCTTCTGGGCACAATCGCTTGGTGTGGCCTTTCAATTGTTGCACGAAGAAGGGGGACAAAATTGTGTAATGTGCCATATTAAAAGAGATATGGAATGGGAGGGGGGTATTCGCTGTTGCAGCTCGTAGAGATACATCAGTTTTTGGTTGGTAAATAGAAGGCAAATAGACCCGTACATGTTAAAACACCTCCGAGCAACCCCCACCCAACTGCAAAACGAGATGACAAAGGAGGTCATTTTCTCTTCCCCTTGTGTTGGCGTGTAATTGTTTCTGGTACTGAAATTGGGGACTGGCTAGGGAGGGTCTTCTGTGGTCCTATGCCTCCTCGCTTCATTGGACAAAAGCTTCAATTCAGCCTAATTACAGAGAATGATAGGAACATCCAGCAGGACAGGAAATCACTCCAATTATGCACGATTGATTCAAACTTAAGAGAGAACGTTATGGAAAGAGTCCCCTGCTCCAGTTAAAGACTGGACAACGTAAATGGAATCTAAACACAGCGACAACGCCTACCACGACACAAGGCTAACGCTTCCTGCGTCCACGCGGTAATAAATGATCAGATCGGTATGGAGAGCTTCGCCTGCGGGACGAAGCAGTCCTGTTATCCCGAGCAGGTGAAGTCCTGCTGTTAAAATCGCATGTGCCTTTAATAAAGACTGATGAAAGAGAACCCCCGACACAGGCGAGCCACACACGAAGCCTGCGTCCTGGGCCGTGTCAGCGCTGTGTGCACCTGCCTTTATGCACATAATGGAGGCGATACATCTCTGAGGTCTGGCCAGAGAACAAGTTTGTGACAATGGGTGAAAGGAGAAATAGGGGGGGGGGGGG
>JAVQJS010035253.1:0-20737 GCA_036024795.1 Galaxias rostratus
TTTCGGGCTATGCCCGGCCGGGCTCCGTGGCAAGCCCGGCCACCAGGCGCTCGCTGACGGGTCCTCCTCCTGGGCCTGGCTCCAGAAGGGGACCCCGGGCTTCCTCCGGGCCGGGTACCTCTTCCTCTTTTTGGTTTTTCCATTGGGGTTGCTGAACCTCGTGACAATTATTGTTCATGAACGTGTCCCACTGACCGATCATGGAAATTCTTAAAAATTTGCAACCCCAGTTTTTAAGTCTTTCTGCATACATCACACTATCTTTAAATGACCAACAATTCAGTCATTCAAATATATGAAACAACCTTTGATATTTCAAAGCCCACTGTGAAATATTACCACATGGCTGACGTTTTCTTTACCTCTTATTTGAAAAGATACATGTGCGGCAACCGTTGCCCCACCAACAACCAATACCAACATTTACCCTACTAAATGTATACTACATGAAAATGAGACGTTTAAAGATAGGCCGAAGACAATCAACAAAGTGAGTATCGGCCGACACCGATGTACTTTTTTCGTTTAGTAGGTACTAGGGATGGGCATTTTAGGCTATTTTACTATAAGAAGATTATATCACAAATATTTGGGTTGATCGATTTACTGAAATAAAAAAGATCATGTGAAAATAAAAATAAATAAAAATAAATTAAAAAAAATCCTTATACTTTGGGGCGCTAAAGCACACTTGTAATGTTCCCCGAAGAGCTTCCAGAATTTTTTTTGCTCTGTGATACATTTGGACAGATTTCTGTGGTCAATAGGTGCAGAGTCGGCGCCATAGATGTATGTGTTTGCGTCCGTTATCCAGCATTAGCATAGCACTAGCATAGAGCGCCCTCCTGCCTTCAATTGACATATTGCTTGAACGTTTAAACTATGTGTAAAGTGGGAAAATTTACCTAATTAATTGTGCTTTTTAAACTTAAAATTTTTCCAATGGCGTTGGTGTGTACGTAATAAACTGTATGTAATCAAAATCACTAATTGACATCTTTGAAATTAACTTTCGGCAAAAATATAAATAAATAAGTAATCGAGTGGGGCAGCACGGTGGCACAGTGGTTTGCGCTGTTGCCTCACAGTAAGAAGGTCCTGGGTTCGATTCCCACCTTTCTGGGCCTTTCTGTGTGGAGTTTGCATGTTCTCCCCGTGTTAACGTGGGTTTCCTCCAGGTACTCCGGTTTCTTCCCACAATCCAAAAGACATGCAGGTTAATTGGTAACTCTGAATTGTCTATAGGTGTGTATGTGTGTGTGTGTGTGTGTGAGTGGATGTATGTCCATGTGTTAGCCCTGCGATGGATTGGCGATCTGTCCAGGGTGTACCCCGCCTCTCGCCCGAAGTCAGCGGGGATAGGCTCCAGCTCCCCCGTGGACCTGCATAGGATAAGCGGTTCTGATAATGGTTGGATGGAAGTATTCGAGTACCCACATCATTACGAATGTTCGAATAACCGTGCACATCCCTGGTAGGTACTGTAGTTGCCCTTTGAAATTACATACTTTTGCTTAAAATAGGTATACAGTTGGGAAATTCTACTTCGTCATAACATCCGTTGCAGTCCAGAGTAAATGGAAAATCAATGTGGAGAGTCGAAGGTCAGAAAAGTATGCTAGGATACCATAAAATGCCACTAGATGTTATAAGACATCCTGGTATATCCTTTGGCTTACATTTGACATCCTATTTATGAGAGGTGCGTAAGTGTGTGCGTGCGCGTGTACCTACACACTATATATCATCATTTAATAATAATATGTGATACATCATATCGTCCCCTTCTAAAACTAGAAACCCCGCAGAAACTGAACCACATGCTATTTATTAATTATGTCACTCAAAAGGTTATGACAATATATGTGACATACGTTCATGACTTGAAAATGATATAATTACGAACATGCCGTTACTTAGCCCAAAAATGGGCAATTTTAAACCGTATTTAGGCATAATTACGACTGGAGTGAGTGACTTAGGCAAAACAATACACTAAATAACAAGACCATGAAACTCAAGCCATTTTCTTGTTTTTTTGTATTGCCTAAGTCACACTCTTGACATGGCATACCAACAGGGTTAGTCCAAGCATAATTTATTCAATAAGGATTAAAACAACCCAGTACCCAAAAATGTTGGCGGGGTCAACAGGCAAGTTTAGGAACGTACCACCTTTAACTGGGTGCGTATGGGTCTAGTCTGTGCCGCAATCGATTGAACACTTAGAAATAGTGAGTTGGATGGTTTGCCTTTATACATTCAATCTTAACAGTATATTGCGCGCAGTGTTTCTAGCTCCTCTCGCAAGTACCAGGTCCTTCTCCTCTGTTAACGCGAAAAATAAAAAAAAGTAATGACCGGACCCGTAAACTACAGTTTTGTGAAGATTAGCCATTGGAATAGGATAGTCAGGCATGTCTACTGATTCACCTCAAACAATATGAATTATGACACATTGCTGATAGACTAAATAATTATCTAAAACGCGCCACTTCGACGCCCCCATCAAATGCAAAAGGACTGTGTAAAAATGAATGTAAAAACGGAATGTAAAAACCACCTTAATTCAGTAATTTTGTTTACAGACATTTATTTTATCGGTTTTTCTTTTCCATCCTGTCCAACTTTATCAATTTACAGCAAACCTAAACTCTCGTCCCTCCATTCATAAATTATTTATTCGCACAGCCGCTAATGAAGCAATAAATGAAGCAATATAGGTTTTCTGCCCCTTTATTTTAGGAGTGCTAAAAATGATTTTACAGTCTGCCACCAAGTTGCGTAAAAAGTTACACCATGAAAAAGCTTGCCATGTTGCCAAATCCGTTATTCCTCGATAGAAGATATTGTCGCCTGGTTGAGAGACGGGTCCCTGAACGGTCTACTCCTTCGCTGGGGCTAGTGCAGGATTACATTACTTTGCGTTACGATGACATTACAGTGGCACTGCGTAACTTGACTGTTTATTCTTTGCAAGATCCGTACAGCCAGTGAAGAAATGTTGATTACTATACATACGTGGATAAATAGGGTCAGATAATGCACATTTTCATTAGTTTTTGTTTTAGACTTGATAGATTATTTCGTGTGTCAAAAACCAAGGGTCCGATCTTAAATGTTCAGATTTTGACATTTTCTTATTTTGACAGGCGACAACTAAGCTGCGTTGTGCTTTTAATACACATATCAGTCAGGCAATATATTTACAAACATTTCACAATTACGTTAGAAAACATGGTATTAGTATTTTACAATTATCATTGTCTTGTGGTTCCAAACAGGGAATGTAGTTGTAGGAGGGCCTGAGTTCTATGAACAGTTATTACTTAAAAAAACGTATGTTCAGTCAAATATACAGTTTACATATACAATTGTACATATCTTTACATTCATCTTCAATGTCAAACGTTTTGCATAAGTGTGACCATAAATTCACGTTCACAAGGACAATAATTCAAAAGTCAATGAACAGATAGAGAAAAAATGCAAAACAAACTGAGATGCGCTCAATTTTTTTTGTATTGTATGGCATATAATAGATAAAACCCCCTCTATATTCTATATATATTATTTAGATTGACTCTTTCTGCCTTCAACTTTCACGAAGGTGACTTTCTATTGACAATGCGATAAATGTCCTCTTTCCAGATACATTTTTTAAATCTGTTTTAATGAAGATTTGCATGGACATGGCTTGAAGGAACTGACTTGATTCGGAGCGTTCTGGACTGGGTGATCCTCCGACAAAGTTTCTGCAGTCTGACAGTACGATTCCTCCTTTTGGTTCTCCTGAGTTTGGGTCTCCTGCCATTTGGTCTCAGCCCCATTAGACGGCGACTCTCTTCTGCATCACTGTACCTGCTGTGCAGCAGCTGGGGGAGATCTGCTTTAGCCAGGACTGCTCTGCAGCTGGGGCCAGGAGAGACACCTCATTGTTAATGTATGGCTTACTAATATTTTCATTACAAGAATCCAAATGACATAAAAGTAAATAAAAAAACAACTTTGAGGACTGACCTTGTCTTGTTTGTGCAGTTCTTTGGTTCCAAAGTGAAGCAAGATTGAAACACATACTCCAACAGAAAAGTCTGAACTCTGCTCAGCTCATTTTGTAGGGCCAAAGCCTGGAACAGTCTGGAAGGACCAGCAATTATGTCAGATACCGTATGACAAAGATTTAAACTATAACGATAGGATAAGAAAGCATGAGGGAAAGTAGGTTGCATAGATCCTAGCAGATAAAGACAAGCGAGTGTGAGGTGATCTAAATAGACTTACTAAGCCTCCTATTTACTACTGTATGGTGTAATGACTATGTGCATGTGTGTGTAATTATTAGGTATAACATCACACCATCTTTTCATTGCTTGACCTTCAACAAATTCAGACAGATAGTGTGAATGATTTAGATTTCAAAATGTGCCCTTACATTGATACTGAGGATCTTGAATACATACATTTAATACTGGGGGTATATGATTACACTATAGGAACAATCATATGGACTTTGTGGGACCCACCAAACCCTGGGTAACATTTGCTTGAGTGGTTGGAAGTTGAATCTGGCATGTAGACTACCTGTTGGTGCAGTCACAGTGATAGACAGTCCTGTGTTCCTGGTTCTGGAGGCCGTATCTCTGTTTCAGAAAAGGGATCCTGAATCTGCACTCATCCAGGTCGTTGTACACCTCACAGTCATGCTGCTTGTCTATGGTGAGGGGACACACAAGGAAATTATCTATTAGAATTATTCACAGGTAAAAATTTTTGAAACATTGGTAAGTTGACATTTCTATTGGACATATGGCATTAGGTGCAGTATGCATTTAGTATCAGGGTATGTCTATTGACATACCGGTGTTTGAAGTATCCTGCACGGGGAAGTGTAGGTCATGGTTAAGGAGACTTGACAGATCTATGTGTGGCAGGTTTAGAAGGCCTTTTCCTGATTCTTTCTTTTTCTCTCCACTTTTTGTGAGCACAAGTAGTGTATCTTTCTGCGCTTTGCCGAATATACTGATATCTACAGCAGAGGAATGAGTCATAGCATAGGCACTAGAAGGGGCCACGTTTGTGGATTTTGTTTCCTGTGTGGAGGGGACTGAAGGGGTTAAACTTGTGGATTCAGTTTCCAGTGTGGAGGGGATTGAAGGGGTTAAACTTGTGGATTCTGCTTCCAGTGTGGAGGGGACTGCAGGGGTTAAACTTGTGGATTTTGTTTCCATTGTGGAGGGGACTGAAGGGGTAAAGGTTGTGAATTCTGCTTCCAGTGTGGAGGGGACTGAAGGGGTAAAAGTTGTGGATTCTGCTTCCTGTGTGGAGGGGACTGAAGTGGTAAAAGTTGTGGATTTTGTTTCCATTGTGGAGGGGATTGAAGGGGTTAAATTTGTGGAATCAGTTTCCAGTGTCGAGGGGACTGAAGGGGTTAAATTTGTGGATTCAGTTTCCAGTGTGGAGGGGACTGAAGGGGTAAAAATTGTGAATTCGGCTTCCAGTGTCGAGGGGACTGAAGGGGTTAAAGTTGTGGATTCTGCTTCCAGTGTGGAGGGGACTGAAGGGGTGAAAGTTGTGGATTCTGTTTCCAGTGTGGAGGGGACTGAAGGGGTTAAAGTTGTTGATTCTGCTTCCAGTGTGGAGGGGACTGAAGGGGTTAAAGTTGTGGATTCTGTTTTCAGCGTGGAGGGGACTGAAGTGGTTAAATTTGTGGACTCAGTTTCCAGTGTGGAGGGGACTGAAGGGGTAAAAGTTGTAGATTCTGCTTCCAGTGTAGAGGCCATTGAGTCTGTGTTGCTGCTATCCTGGGCTGAGGTGAAGATGTAATTGGCAATGGTGGTTTCAGTGAAGTTGTGGTCTATCTGGGTGGCGTTGTACAGAGTAGGGGGATGAACGTCAGCATATAGAGCCATTTCAGAAGCAAGACACCTTGAACAAAGACAACCAGTGGGTTACATCACATGAGATATTTTTTATATTTGTTTTATGATTACTTATATAGTTTGTCCTTTATGAATGCAATAATATAATATCACATCATAGCATGTAAGTTTTTGCCATATCCACATTCTAAAATATATCACTTACATTCCAAACCAGTTTCTTTGAACACATTGGAGCTTCTGGGTAAACTCAAAGCATTGTAATTGGAGGAGGTTAAAGAAGGTGTAGCCCACTACATTTGAGATACTGTCCTTGGCCATTAGAAGACAGCTCCGAAACCTGTGCAATGCACATCCATACACAAGTTAATCCACCCAAAATGAATAATAATATATTTACTGAAGGGCTTTTCATGAGGCATTTTCAAGTTTAATTTAACCAACCTATTATCACAGTCGCAGTGAGACATGGTGAAAATGTTTGTATTGAAAACGCCATATCTAGCCTGGAAAGAGAGGATGGTGTTCTGGCAGTGATCATGTTCACGGCAACAACTGTCAGTGTCACTGAACACACCTGTAAGATACAGGAACAGCTATTTGTTAGAAGCACAAATGAGGATCATAAAGTGAACATAGAGCATTGACACCATCTAAAATAGACAGCCAAAATGTATTTTTCCTGCAATCTACAGTTGAAAAATAAAAAGCTATATATTTCACCATTTCCGCAATATACCCATAATTATCATTGATGGATGCAGGGAATCATGCAAAAACTATCAATTGATAATTTGTGTCCCGTTTGGTTTTGTTTATGTTCTCAGTCTATGCAATAATATACTGTAAATCTTAAGGCAAAATGCGCTATATCTTTGAAGCGCAGTTGTGATCCAGAAGTGGGACGTACGTACCCAAATCTGCGTATGATGGTGCCTTGTTGCCAGAGCCGCACCAGAGCGTTCCAGGCACAATGAAACTTCGCCTCGCGCGCCGATGCTTCTCTCCTTTAGACGTTTCACCATTCCCATGAAAATCCTGGAGCGATAAACCAATGAAGTCATTGTTTACACTGCGTGATGTCCTCTTTCCAGTGCGTCCTTGGTGCGCAGGGGTGGTAATGGCATCGCACAAGCCACCCGATTCAAGTATCAAGGTAATGTTGAATCGTTCGTCGTGCAGTTTCGTAAATTCACTCGTGCGCGTTTGACAAAGAAGCAGATAACTCTCTGTAACCGCTGCTTCACTATTCCAAGCACATGTCATCAGTGTGTGCACGTTGGACCAGACACTATGGTAAAGGCGAAGACGAGAGGAACGCTTAACGTTGCTGTCCCTTATCATATGGATGAAACTGTACTGAGTCTCACCATTTGGCATAACTTTACTCCAGCTGCAAACGTTTGATGGGAATTCAGCTCTGGTCCCTCCATTAGATAGCGATATAATGAACGCTACATAAATAAGTGATGTAGAAAAACTATACATTTTTGCGCCTTTCGAAAATTGTATTATGCGATGATAAGTTACTGAAGATAAAAGTTGTTCAAATGATCTTAATCATATTACAGTCAGTGAGTATTTGTAAAAACGTGCTCACTCTGTTTTGGTCTGTGTGTATGTGTGCATGTAGCAGACATCGAGTGGGTTTTAAACACAGCGATTGGGGCTTTCCCGAAGTTCCGGAATGATGTCAGCATTCGGCACTCGGATGTGACCACGTGGGGCAATTACATGGTAGTAACATTATTAAAAAAAACCAATAAAAAGCATAACATTATAGTCACAACCTTTAATCACTTCTAGGTTATCCAAGGTCTATAATGAGGAGTGGGCTGACTGGACTTTCTAATTGCTCGTCTGATTTGTGGGAAAGACATCAAATAAAACAGCGAATTGTAGATGACTTAGGCTACTGTTTAGGAAAGTTGATTGGGAAATTAAAATTATAGTTCCAATAAATAAAAACTATTGACAGGGGCGTGCTAATCAGTTGGACTTTTAGTTCTGTTTTTTTTAAATCGACAAGCGCTGTGGCTCTAAATTGTCCAGGTGTGAATGTAAGTGTGTTTTGTTGTCTGTCCCTATGTGTTTACCCTGTGACTGACCGGCTACCTGCCTTTCGCCCTATGTGGGCTGGAATAGGCTCCAGCGATGCTGCATAGGATAGGCGGTAAAGCTAATGGATGGATTGATTTTTAGAAATCATAGAGTCCTTCCTAACAGATTGAGACAAGAGCCTTACACAGCCATACAATTAAAACCACTGACAGGTGAGGTGAATAACATTCATCTCGTTACAAAAGCACCTTTCAAGGGGTGGGATATAATTGGCATGAGTGAAGGTCAGTTCTTGGAATTGATGTGTTGGCTGCATAGTGGGTCAGTGGTTAGCACTGTTGCCTCACAGCATGAAGGTCCTTGGTTTAGGACCTGACCCAAAGTCTTGTCTGTGTGGAGTTTGCATGTTCTCATGGTGTTTGTGTAGGTTTCCTTCCACTATCTAATAAACATACTCCACTACCAATCCACCTACCGCCACGTATTCCATGTGCGTGAGTAAATTTGTCACAACTTGCTGGGTGAGCAAGTCTGGTGCAAATTGTCTGCCGTGGTATCACTCAAATTGAGTGTTGTTTTTGAGAGCTGTCTGTACATTTGTTGTTTGTTATGTGTACTAATTGGCAATCAATTTGTATTAAGCACAAATAGCCTTGAGCAAAGCGCTAATAAGATCGAATTATCATTATTATGAAAATGGGCAAGCATAGTGATCTGAGCGACTTTGACAAGAGCCAAATATTGATGGTTACATGGCTGGCATCTCCAAACTGCAAGTCTTGTTAGGTGTTCCTGGTATGCAGTGGTTAGTACCAACCAAAAGTGTTCGGAAGGAAGTGCAACCAGTGAACCAGCGACAGGGACATGGGCCCCCAGGTCTCATTGACTAGCAAAGGCTAGCTATTCTGGTCCGATCCTACAGAAGAGCTACTGTATACATCTGTCTTGACAGAGACCTCAATATAACTACAATATAACAGCAGCATACATGACAGTTGTGGTCACCCCAAATAATAGCTTAATTACCTAATAATAATTAAAACTTAATAATAATTCAATTTTATTGGTAAACCACCACCACAGCTCAAAACTTGAGCTAAGTAAAAATGATTGTTGAAGGTGATGTTTTTACCCGGTAGGCTGTGAACAAGGTTGAACATTGTGCTGGAAAGGGCAATGCTGACGAGCATGCTGAAAATGGGATGCGGAAATTTCAGCCTCCAACCAACCAAAGACTGTCAATCCCCTGCGCCTAGAGGTTTAAATAAGCATCTTGTGGGGAAAACAATGAATCTGTTAGGTTCCCAGATTGTCTCCGCCAAATTGGATGTGTAAACTAAACTTCCTCTTTGTTTGAGTGTCAACAATACCTTCTGAGGTTAAAACGTTTGTCAACTTTAACCTATTTGGAAAGATATAGACATATCGACAATGTATTAAGTTTTATCTCAGGAAAGGACAAAGTTCATTAAACTCTTGGCTGCGTGTCTACCTAAGCCCATTGGTTCAAACCTCACCTGATTATAACAAAGTATACTGTCATGTCACAACTCACCACACACACCACTAGTGTGATGTTCTTGAAATATTAACCGCTAACCCTATCTATATAATAATTTGTGTTAATAATGTCGTCATAGAGAGTAGATATACAATGCATATAAGAGTACAAAGTAATAAAGAGTATATAAAGGTTTTTACGTCATGGGTTTGTTTGATTAAAACATTTAAAAACGTTAGCCTTAAAAAGCACACTCGTTTGTCATTTTGCTTATTTTCTTTTGTCTTGGAAATACAGTTGGCTGTTAAAATGAATAGAACATATTACATTACACTGCCATAAAATGCATTCTAATTAAATAAATTAGTGATAGTTCAATACTTCACTATTATTTAATATTAAATTAGTATTAAATATTAATTTAATATTTGTGCAAACTTATATAATTTACAGAATAACAATAAAACTAAAACTTAACGTTAGTCATCGTATATGTCCGTCATTAAAATACGATGCACTGCCAGTTTTGCAGCATTGCAGCATTACATATCGTACGGATTGCAGTCCACTAATAACTGTGACGCATCACATTGCATTTGCTCATGGATATGCATTGTTTAGTTTTTGTTTGACCTGTTTTTGGCCACTTAACTATACATATCACAAACAGATAAAAACATTCATTCAGATTCATTAGAAACGGACATAGCTGATTGAGCAGGCCACCTTTAATGTATTGTGCAGGTATTTCCGATGACTTAAGAAGCACCATCGTGCCAAACGTAAGACTGGCGCTTGATCAGTGACAGTTTGCGCTGTAAGGTTACAAGGTCAGGTTTGTTCTATTTAAAAATCCCCCTCCCACTTTCCCCCGGTTCACCAAGTGGCATCGGAAGGATGTATGCGGTACATCATGCTAAGGGATGAGGGTGAGTGAATAAGGAGAAGTGGAACTGCAATTGGAACACAGCTAATTCCAACATGACTTCAATAAAAAAATTTTTTTCTCACAATACCGTATAATGACAAACTTAAAGTAGATTTTTAAAAATGATTTAGCAAATGTATTAAAAACACAAAAACAACATGTACATAAGTAATTGCACTCTTTGTTCCAATGTTGTTGAAGTACCTTCGGCAGCAACTACATCATCAAATCCTCTTCGGTATGGTGCAACAAGCTTGGTACACCTATTTTGGGGCAGTTTCTACCATTCTTCATTGCATATCGTCTCAAGTTCCATCAGGTTGAATGGCGATAGGTTTAACTTTTTTTTTTAAATTGACTCCATGTTCACTTGCCCTCAAACCTTAGTATGGTGTACAGCATACGTCTTTCCGATGCCACTTGGAGAACGGAGGGAAAGTGGTCGGTGAATTTAAATTGAACAAACCTGCCTTTGTAGCCTTTCAGCGCAAACTGTCACCGATCACGCGCCAGTTGTTTTAATTAATCGGAATGAATGTTTTTGTCTGTTAGTGATATGTATCTTATCTTTTATTGCTAAGTTTATGATACCTTCCTTCCTTATATATGAATATTCTCCTTCGGTGGTGAGAAACTGGAATTTTACGTGCCTAACTGCCAACGAACCAAACAACTTTGCATTGTGGGTGACATACACCTCTGGAGTGACCATGTTGTTTACTCGCGCTCTCAGGCCTCAGAGGGTCGATATCCCAAGTTCACTTCAGATATGAAAACTCATGAAACGACACTTAAGATCGCGGTGGGGATTCCCTCGAGGAAATTGTTGAATGGCAATTGGAACGCAACTAGTTTGTTTGACTTCCACCTCTGAACTGAACTGAATATAAGTAAATATATAAATATACATCAATATATTTTCAAAAATAAAAAGGCTCCATCCTATATAGGATACGCGGTATAGCTAAAGGATGGATGGATTCTATATAATTTGCATTCAGCACATACATAGTGGGCACACACACTATCTTTAAGACATTTTATCTAGTTTATTTTACACATGTCTAAAATTTAATCACGATATGTCATTGTAGTTGCTTGTCTGATTTTGGATTAATAAAAAAGAGAGTTGAGGTTTGGCTTTAAACTGTTGAAAGTTGAGGTTTGGTTTTAAATTATAGGTTACCCCTGCGTGTCTTGGGGTCAACAACATGCGCACCCTCTATTTTGTCGCATGGAAGGTGACGTTCAATAATCGACTCGCTCTGAACTCTCCGGGGCCGAGGCCTACGGACTTTTTGTTGCAGTTAGCAAAAAATTTCTATCAATGTACATACTATTGTGCCCGTTTGAAGCGGGTCGTAGGCCATATGAAGCTTTGGGTGCTGTGTAGTCTACGATCGTAAACTACGATAGTTGAAAAATTGACTAGTTTTACGTTTAAAGCTTACTAAGAGAAAGAAATTGAAGACTGAAATAATGACATCTAGGAGGTAGGTGCGGGCAGGGATAGAAAACAATAATGTCGGATGGATAGATAACATTAGCTTAAAAGAAGCTAGCCAGCACAGTGGACTGCCTACTGGTAGCGTTAACTGGAACTGTTGCTGCTATTTAAATTGACATTGACAGTTTTCATCAATATTATCAGCAAGTGTTGGGCTTATGCATTCAACGCTAACGTGAATTCCTCAGCATTCCACCGGCCCCTTCCTTCTATTGGTGCCGAATACTTTGGAGTAGAATATAGTAACGATATAACAAGAAAACCTAACATGTAATTAACGTTAGCTTTACGCTGAACAGTGGACCTTACTTACAGATGTGTGTAGACCTTTAAGTTTGGTTTCTCTTAGTTATTATCTTTTTGTAAGTGAGGATAGGATAACATATCATGGCTTCGTACCGTGCCATGTTGAGTAAATAAGATTTGTTTTGATTGAACTTTTATAGGCCCATAACAGAGAAATAGTTGGTTGTCGTCAGTACAAATAATCTTCTATGTACATTTTCTTTTAAAGCTGTAAGAAGAACAATGCCTTAAAAACACGGACGCAACAGAAAGCTAATCAAGTGTGTTAAAATTCATATTTTAATAGATGGTTCCACCCCAACATCACTGGTGTGGATGCTGAGAATCTGTTGCTGACTCGAGGAGTGGATGGAAGCTTCCTGGCGAGACCCAGCAAGAGTAATCCTGGGGACTTCACCCTTTCTGTGCGGTGAGTGCTTTTACACCAACCAGGCAATATGATTTTCTAGTAGTTATATGTGTTTTAAAACTGAAAGCGGAAAAGGTTAACTGAATCTGAAATAGTCGGACCTGTAGCAGGTTGTTCTGAAACACCATGGTATCCAGCTTTTGTTTGTTGCTAACAAGTTGTTTCCATGCCAAGTAAATATAGCAGGTGTCCAATCTAACATTGGTTAAGTTTTTCTTTATGGTTATCTGTTGTCTAGACGCAACGGGGCCGTCACCCATATCAAGATCCAAAACACAGGGGACTATTATGACTTGTACGGAGGGGAGAAGTTTGCCACCCTGGCTGAGCTGGTACAGTACTACATGGAACACCATGGGCAGCTGAAAGAGAAGAATGGGGATGTTATTGAGCTCAAGTACCCACTAAACTGCGCAGACCCCACTTCTGAGAGGTTAGTACTGAAGATGGGTGCAGTTTCTGTATGTTTGTATATGCATAAGAAGTTGCTTAGCATGCGCAGACGGAAATTTGTTTATCAGCAATTGGGTCAGCGACCTCGATGGACTCACCGAGTCCACAAAGTTCACCGTTACTGTGCCAGAATTTCGCCAATGTTTCAGATGTGGAAATACGAAAACAGTTGCTTTGCTATGAAAATATGTCTGTACATGTAGAAAGCCATCATAAACCCTACATACTTATGTATAAAGTTGATCTAAATTACAGGTGCCTTAGGTGTAAATCTGAATTTTTTGCTATAAATTAAATTTGATAAATTTTTGTACGTGTATTGCAAACCTCTTGATGACATTAAACCAAAAGCTTAGAGAAAGTGTGTGCTCTATATGAGTGCCCTTGGTCTTGTATTCCGCTTAAAAAAAAAAAAAAAATAGGAACGCCCACCTTACCCCAACCAAAGGTTTTCAAGATGAGAAAATGTTCTGCCTGGTGATCACCTCGCATGGACACTCTTAGGTAAAATACATACAGCGTCACCCGTCACCCATATGGCGTCACAACACTAACAGTGGTGTGAACTAGTAGGTTACTTGCAAGGAGTCGGAAGCATGTCATCGCAAATGACTTGGCTTGTCATATAAGTGCAGTTTTAGAACGTTAGGAAGTGTTGCGCCAGTTGAAAATGCTTTTCGTGCACTAGCTCATACGAACAGGGGAATAAAATTATTAAATAGTTTTAGTTAATGTAAGGTTACTAACTGTGTATCCTTACTGTAGAAACAGTCATTTATGTCTGTTCTCGTTGCATTGGTGTGAACCACTCGGTTTTACAGGCGTTTTCGATCAGACATTAGGTATTCTTTTGTTTTTCACCTCATCAGACATGGCTTCATGCGTTGTTGGTGAAACCCCAAAATATGCACAACATACAGATGACACAGGAGCATGTGTTGGATGGGCCATTGAGAGGAATGGGAGGAACCAAATACTCAGTAGGTTGGCCTTTTTGAGTGTTGGTTTTTAAATTCTTGCAATTTCTTCCCCAATTCTCTTGAACCACCCACTATACCTTATATACCTAATATAATAAAAAAACATTTGTTCACACTGTGGCTCAGTGCAGTGTCAGCCTAATGAGTAGAGTGACAGACTTGTTTTCATTTTGTTGTTGTGATCTTTTGGACGAATGTGGAAATCATTTGACAGCGGTGTTTTCTCGCATAAGCTGTTTAAAGACCAATCCAAAATGGGATTGAGCGTTGAAAAGTTTAAAAAATATTATTTGAGGTTTAGAAGGTTGTGTTTGTCCATACAATTACCGGCCTACGATTTCTGACTGAGGGAATAATGAGTAAATAATAAGCAAAAAAAAATGGAACTAGTAAAGCCCACTCAATGTCTTTCACCACCTTTTCGTTTAGATTTTTCTGTTAGTTAAGTTCCGTAGCTTTGAATACTCAGTTTGGACGTAATTTGATAACCGCTAAAAAGGTAGTGTATCAAATGCACTTACAGGAGAGATGGTACTAATGTGTGTGTTAAGTCCTTGATTCAACATTGTGTCAATATTTGTCAATACCAGTCGGTAGACGTAGAGTGTGGGCTCAAGGAACCTTATTCACAGGGTCAGACAACCCCATAAGCTGGATACAATCAACTTGTGACATCTATCAAGACTCCGTTATTTAAGTGTGTATTAGGGTTTGGCAGATTATCAGTGATGTATTGATATTTTCATGGCGTCACGAGATGGTGATCCCATTGTGATGTCTACATTTTGTGTCGCAAAATTATTTTTGGGGCAGAATTTCCCCAAGATATTCGAGATATTTTAAGGTAGCCTAACCAGAAAATATTCTAAACTTGGCACATCTTACAGCTAAACATTATAAAAAAAATACTGTGGGTAGAAGTTTGAAAAGTCAATCACATTCTTCAGTAACGTGATTGGTTCTTTAAGTGTGATATGGGTTTGCCTGGCAGCAGCAACCTGCTCTCCTTGCGTTACGCTTGCTCCTGTCAAGTTATTATATTCCAATTTATTCTGAAGGCCAGCGGCTGGACACAAACCAAAATCCACAATTTTTAAAAAACTCCAGCGCTGGGGTGGCACAAACATGCACCGAAAGACAGAGTGAAAGGTGATAGAGACCCTTCAAGCACAAAAATCTCCAAGGAGAAGATCGGTGACAAAAAAAAAATCTCTATCATTCGCTGAAAATAATGTGTGAGACTCTTTAAGGTTCCAAATGCAATTTCTTACCTGGATAAGGCATACTGTCAGGACATTCAATTGTGTTCTGATAGACCAGAATTTTGCTGAATGGCAGGGTCTGGAGATTGGCATCATGGCTGGATGTACAATCTCACCCTTTGCATTTAATATGGCCATGGAAGTAATAATCTGAGCATCAAAATGGGTCGTTGGCAGGCAAACATTAAGAGCAAGATTTTGTTTCCCTCCAATTTGAGCATATATGAATGATATGACAATATTGACGACAACTGCTCCGTGTACTAAAAGACTGCTATGCAAACTTAATGATAACCAATGGATTAGAATGAAAGAAAAACCAATCAAATCCAGATGCATATCAGCTAAGGGAATATGAAAACTAAATCTTGTTCATAGATGAGGATCCTATTCCAACTGGGATTGAAAAGTTTATCAAAAGTCTCGGAAAATGGTACATCTCTACCCTGAAAGAGAATAGGAAGAATAATTAAGGATAAAACTATGGTGCGCACACTTTGGACTTTTACCCTGGCCCATGTGGCCAATGACAATGTGTGATGTACCCATCACTAAAGTTGAAAGGATAGAAAGAAGAGTCAGTTGTTATGCTACAAAATGCCGATGGATACCACGGTGTCTCAGTCGCCAGGTTTTTATGGGATAGGAGCTCTGGAGCGGCCGCTTACCGGGCTTACAGAAGAATTTAATTTCCCTAAAGCGAGATTAGAAATCACACATACGGAATCCCGAGATAAGAGAGTAAGAAAAGCGGCACCTATATTAGCAATAAGACGGAACTGAAATCTAAAAGAGGCAGTATTTCAAGCAAAAGAAAAAGCAGCTCTTAAACATACGGAAGTAGTTGGACAAGTTACATGGACAAGGAGGATTTGGACTTCATCAGCAAACCGAGATGGTCAAAAGCAACCCCTGTGAACAACGCAAGTTTGTGATATAACAGACAATTCAGAAAGAAGAATCAGCAAGGAGTGCTAAAACTGTCTCACAAGCCAAACAGGGGCAATGGATGAACTGGGAAAGTATAGAACGGAGGAGAATTTTCTGAAAGGACTTGTAGGGAATGGAGTCCGCAAGAATTCGCATCCTGGCTAGGGCAACCTACAATGTACTGCCAACACAGACAAATCTCAGCCAATGGGTGGGTGAGGATACAACTTGCCCCCTTTGTGGCGCGACGGTTAATCGCAAACACATAATGGCTGGGTGCAAGACGAGCGTCGCTCAAGGAAGATACTCCTGGAACCACAATCAAGTACTGAAATACTTGGTGGGAGCAATAGAGCATGGACCCTCAACAGTTAATGTCAATTAGAGCAGAGAGCGACATGCACCACAATTACTTTGTCTTGGAGGGAGTTCCAGGAAAAAAAGAGTTACAGAGCAAAATTATAATAATAATAATAATAATAATAAATGACATTTATATAGCGCTTTTCCAAATGCTCAAAGACGCTTTGCAAAACAAATGATTGAAAATTATGCCACCAGAGAGACAAAGAAGGTCTTCAGGAGTGCCCCATGCCCTCCAAAAGACCTCAGTCTCCATTCACTGGTTCCTCAGGAACCATTCACTTTGGGGCCCCCGTGCTTCACATGATTGTGTCCGAATGACACTCCCTGGTTCTCACACAGCTTAGACGGTTGGTGAGGTAGTCCAGTATCCGTGAGGTGGTGATCTACCCCGCAGCTCTCCAGCTTCTCCCCCAGAAGCCTGGGCTGGATCATGTTAAAAGCACTAAAGAAATCAGAAAACATGATTCTGACCGTGCCCCCAGCCTTTTCCAGGTGAGAGAGGGATCTCTGCATCATCTTCGCCAATATCATGTTGATAGGCGAACTGCAGTGGGTCCATTGATGGTTTCACAAGGGGCTGAAGATGGCCAAGGACCAGCATCTCCAGGATCTTCATCAGCTGCTATGTCAGGGGTGGGGGGTCTTTGGCACAGGTACCACACAAGATGTTTTCCATAATTGTGCTTCCCTCCCTAGCTTCAGGCTCAGGTTGAATAGGAACTCCACTATCCCAAACAGCTGGTCTGTGCAGGATTTTTTTAACCTTAAGCTGATGCTTTCTGGGCCCACCGCCTTATTTGTCGTATACCCTCTGAGTTCACTCCTCACCTGGTTTGTTGTGAGGGACATGGTGGAGGTTGCAGGTGGGTAAAGCATGAGACAGTGTGGATGAGTAGAGTGGTCGAGAGCTGGGGGTTGAGCGAAATAGGAGGGTGGAGGAAGAGGAAGTTACAGGGCTGTATCCTGGCAGTGAAGACAAAGGGGGTTGCAGCAAGGGGAATGGGCCTAGGAAGGGGCACCCGACGGATCAAATCTGTTGAAGAAAATATTCTTCTGAAAAGTAATTCACCCACCCTAGGTCCCCCTTGGGTTGGGAGTCTAGTTCCTTGCACCCAGAGGTCGTTTTTAGGTCTGTACAGACTCCGCTGACATTCCTCTGCTGCAGCTGCGCCCCTATCCTCTTCCTGTAGCTATTTTTTTCCTTGCTGATATTCCACCTCAGCTCCCTCTGTACAATCATCATCATCCTTGTTGCATGAACCAAAAGCTCTGATTTTGTCCGGAGAGCCTTTATGTCAGATGTAATCCAGGGTTTGTATATCAACAATAGTTGATATACTCAGTGATGCAGTCGGCAAGGCTGTTGATGTCCTCCTCATAAGAGTCAATAAACACATCCCACACAGTAGTGTCAAAACATTCTTCCAGGGCCTCTTCAGACTCATCAGACCATCTCTTCACAGTGCGTGTGGACACTGGCTGCCTGCTGACGATGGGCGTATACAGAGGCAGGAGGTGTACCAGGTTGTGGTCAGATTTGCCCAGGGGAGGATAGGGTGATACGCTGTATGCCTCCTTTGTGTTGGCATACAGTAAGTAAAGTGTTTTGTTGTCTCTGGTGGAGCAGGTTACATAATGGGTAAATGTGGGCAGAGTGGTAGAAAGAGAGGCATGATTTAAGTCTCCAGAGATCAGAAGGAGGGCATTTAGGGGCTGTGTCTGCAGTCTGTTAACAGTAGAGTTAAAAAAGCTATATCAGATATAGCAGAAGTATAGTCCAGTGGCTGTGGTTGAAAAAGAAGGATTTTCTATGAGCACAAAAATTGATAACATCATATTGAAAAACCAAGAAGTGGTTTAATCTCAGGACTTCAGTATAAAAGGTAAGTCTTTCCTGCAGAGTGTAATTGTTTAGGCTTGCAGGAACAAAGTAGTCAAATATTATCTTCTTTTCTATCCCTGCAGAATTGGCATTGAAAGCCTACAGGAATAGGAATCATGTATAGAGGTATCTCAGCTTAAAATTACATTTTTTAAAAGTATAAATATTAATATTTAGCCATGCCGAGAGCAGATCTAGAGGGGGGTTACTCTGAGATATAATTCTTCACCGTTAAGCCCTCTGCAGGTAGAGTTGGCTGAAATTAATAACGTCTGGGATGGAGGGTGCCCACTTGAAAACCCAATGACATATCTGCTCTCAACCCAAGTCCTTTCTGAAATATCGTCTTTTGAAGTGCTCTCCTTTGATTATGGCATAATTGATATAATAACAACCTGTCCTGTGTATATTGAAATGACACAGCCTACATACAGTCTTATATCCGTTTTCTAGACAATCAAAATAATACCAAACTGCACAGTTCTTACAAGATCATCCTTGTCCTACTTTTTTTTGCCATGGTGTCACTCAGACTGAGTGTAGTGTTTCATAGCTGTCGGTCCATTGTTCGTTTTGTGGTGTCAATTGGTGACCTAATTGTGTGAAAGGCGCTTAAGCCGAAATAAAATGAAATATTTTTATCCCAATGTTTCAGCAAATCAACATTACCTTGTGGATTTAAACACATATAACAACCCTAGTGTGTAATTACCCCAGGTGGTTCCATGGCCACTTGTCAGGACGTGAGGCTGAGAAGCTGCTGACGGAGAAAGGAAAGAACGGCAGCTTCCTGGTGAGAGAGAGCCAGAGCCACCCTGGGGACTTTGTCCTCTCAGTCCGCACTGGAGATGACAAGACGGACAGCAGTGACAGCAAACCCAAAGTCACACATGTCATGATCCGATGCCAGGTAAGTCTCTATTTTTACATATCTTCTTTCTCATTATGCCATTAAGTTTCATTCAGATTGCTAGATTTTCTTTTGAGTAGCTCATGGGTTTGCGTAAATGACAGGTAACTTTACTTTCCTAATGCCTTCTTTAGAATCAGAGAACTCAAGGCAGTATTTTTGCCTGGTATGTTGAGATATTAATATATTAATATTGATTCATACTATTAATATTAATGTGATATTTTGCAACAGATAAGGATGTACTTTGTATGGACTTGGTTTCACTGTACCGTGACAGGTTTTTATGCTATAAATGTGCATATTCAACCATTTTAAGGCGTCAGTCTAGTTGATCTTATTGTTTGTTCTTTTATTGGGTTTTTTATTCAGCATGACCTTAAGTATGATGTGGGTGGAGGGGAGAAGTTTGACTCACTGACAGACCTAGTGGAGCACTACAAGAAGAACCCTATGGTGGAGACCCTGGGCACGGTGCTGCAACTCAAACAGGTGCCTGCATAACCACATACTTTCTCTCACTGTCATGGCATTAGGATGGCAATCTGCATTTCTTTTGTTATTTCTCGCAGCCCTTGAACACTACCCGAATCAATGCTGCCGAGATTGAGAGTCGGGTGAGGGAGCTAAGCAAGCTGGCTGAGGCCACAGACAAGGTCAAGCAGGGTTTCTGGGAGGAGTTTGAGGTGAGAGAGAAGCAGTTGTTTCTTGCAGGTCCGTCCTTCATGACTACTTTTTGATGTTAAATAAATTGTTACTCCTTTTTCATTGAATACACACAGATAATTATAATTGTCACTATCTAATCAAATATATTTGCATAAAACTAGAAATTGTATCTTTACACCGAATCCTTCATGCTCACAAATGTTTTGATGGAACGGTAGGACTCAAATAAATTATTACAGGTAGAGAATATTTTTTCATGACAGACATCGTCAATTGAGTTAGTGGGGATCTATGTGATTCTGTCTAGACTCTGCAGCAACAGGAGTGCAAGCTCCTCTATAGTCGGAAGGAGGGTCAAAGAGCAGAAAACAAGAACAAGAACAGATACAAAAACATCCTGCCCTGTAAGTGGACGATTTACCCTTACCATTTAGCATCAGACTGTGAATGTCAGAATGCTTAAGTCTGCTCTTTATCTTTGTCCCTTTAGTCGACCATACTCGTGTGGTGCTGACAGACGGCGACACGAACGACCAGGGTTCTGACTACATCAACGCCAATCTTATCATGGTAGCCACTGACATCATGGTAAAGTCACTTCATGTTAGACGGGGGGGGGGGGGGGGGGGGGGGGGCGCGCGGGGGGGGCGGGGGGCAGGGAGGGCGGGGGGGATGGGAGCGGGGGGGGGGGTCG
>JAVQJS010035306.1:0-25118 GCA_036024795.1 Galaxias rostratus
ATTTTATTTATATAGCGCTTTTTACAAAAACAATTTGTCACAAAGCAGCTTTACAGAAATATGGATGTTATGGACATAAAAGATTTATCCCTACCTATCTACCCCTAGTGAGTAAGCTAAGATTATGGTGTTCTGGTGAAGTACATTAAGAAGCCGCATTTAACGTGCGTGGAAATTTAAAACGCTTTTAATGCACCTTAGAACATGTCCCAGACGCCATGTTTATAACGTTTTCAGGTATGAGCCTTTCCCGCTGTATTGCATAGCCAGTTAGTTCATAGTTTATGAAACCAATCAGTGAAGATTAAAGCCAGACCAAAGCAATTAATTGCTGAGAGGTGCATGCCACAGAGATTTTGTTCTATATGTAGACAGAACACTGGTTCCATCTGTGCATGCCATAGGCTGTATGTTCTTGCGTCTCCGTGATTAGTTTGCAAGCTAGATTAGAACAGCCGAGCGCTTTACCCTATCCCTAAGGCTGAGCCAATCTGCCAGTTAATCTCACAATCTATTTTGCACTAACCCGTGAACAAGAACCCGAGATATTTGAACTCCCTCGCTTGAGGCAGCAACTCATTCCCAACCCGGTGAGAGCTCTCCATCATTTTCCAGGAGAGAACCAAGTCCCTGGACTTGGAGTTGCTGACTCTCATCCCGACCGCTTCATACTCAGCTGCAGACCGCTCCAGTGCATGCTGAACATCATATTATGAAGAAACCAACAAAACCACATAATTTGCAATAAGCAGAGAAGCAATTCTGAGGTCATCAAACTGGACACACTCCGCACCCCGGCTACGCCATGAGATTCTGCTCATGAAAATCAGAATTGGTGACAAGGGGCAGCCCTGAGTCCAACATCCACTGAAAACGTTTTTGATTTTATGCCGAGTATACGGACACAACTCTCACTCCGGTTATATAGGGACCGAATGGCTCGTATGAACGACCCCGGTATCCCATACGTCCGCAGTATCCCCCACACAGGACTCGCCATGGGACACGATCATAGGCCTTCCCCAAGTCCACAAACATATGTAGACTGGATGGGCAAACTCCAATGCCCCCAAATCAGCCCCACCAGGGTAAAGAGTTAGTCCACTGTTTCCAATACCTTGGCATAAGCTTTCCCAGGTAGGCTGAGCAGTGGGATATATTAAAAATGGGAACCACCACTGGGTTCTTCGTTGCTGCCACTACAGGCACCAACAGCCTCCTGACCACAACTCCTAACAGCCGCTTCCACAATGTAGGCTTTGAACATGGTCCACTCGAAATCAATGTCCCCACCTCCCCCGGGATGCACGAGAAGTTCTTCCGGAGGTGGGAATTAGAAACCTTCCAGACAAGGTCCTCAACCAGGTGTTCATAATTCACCCTCACTACACATCTGGGTTTACCAGGTCTGTCCAGCAGGTCTGTACAGGTCTGTCTCCTCTGCCATCTGATCCAACTCACCACCAGGTGGCGATCGGGTGACTGCTCTGCTTCTCTCTTTACCTGAGTGTCCAAGACATAAGGCCACAGGTCTGATGTTTAGACCACAAAGTCGATCATCGATCTACAACCTAGGGTGCTCTGGTACCCAGTACACTTATGCTCCCTATGCTTGAACATGGAATTTCTTATGGACAATCCATGTCTAGCACATAAGTCCAACAACAACGCACAACTCTGGTTCAAATCGCGCAGGCCACTCCTACCAAACACTCCTCTCCAGGTTCCTCCATCATCACCTACAGACGCGTTGAAGTCCCCTTGCAGAACTAGAGAATCCCTATATGGACCCTTTTCAGGACCCCTTCCAGCGACTCCCAGGTGGCCAGATACTCTGAACTGCCATTTAGTGCTTAAGCAAAAAAAAAAACAGTCAGAGCCTTCCACCCAGCTCTCTTGTTTCTTGTTTAAACTTGCAGTCGCAAAGAAGCGACTTTTTCGTTCAACGGGGAAAACTCCAATACAGCAGCGCCCAACCGGGGACCTGTAACAATCCCCACACCTGCCCGTCGCCTCTCCCCATGGGCGAGTCCGGAAAAGAAAAGAGTCCAGCCCCTCTCCAAGACTTGGGTTCCAGAACCAGAGGAATGCGTCGAGGCGAGCCCAACTATGTCAAGTTGGTACTGCCTAGCTCCGGTTCCTTTCCCACCAGAGAGGTTACATTTCTTGTCCCAAGGATCAGTCTACGTCGCCAAGGGTCAGCCCTGCTTATGCCTGCCACCCGATTGGCATTGCACCCCCTACCCCCACCACCACCACCACGTTAAGGTGGCAACACCATTTAACTCTGCGCGAGTGAAAAGATGAATGATCCATCTACTGTCATAATCTGGAGATTTTTCAGCAAAACAGCAAGTCCAAAGTATGGCAATGCTATAAAGGGGTAGAGGGGTACTTTTTTGTTTGCTTTAGTGCTATTTCTATGTTACATTAACTTACAATTTTCTACAAACTGTAAAAAGGTCACTTCACTAACTGGGTTTGAATGGCTTGACCTTGTTAGGTCAATAATAGATTTTAACAATTTATATAAATAAATCTGAATTTTGCATTTTCAAATAAAAAGTGCATAAGGTAACCAAAAAATTTAATATGATGACCACGGTTCGTCATACATGGAAATAAATTATCCAATACAATATACACGGATTTACACTTTGACATTCATGTAATGCAGTCTAATTTAACATGATGTCATTCGTAGCGTAGCGTCAAAAGTGGTGTTTGAGATTTCCATGCGCATTTTAGTTTACTTCACTAGAACGCAATAAAAAACGTTTTTTGTTGTTGTTTTTGGGGGGTCTTCTTAATGTCGTCCCACTATTGAGAGGCGTAAACAGCGTCGTTCTACGCTTTGAATGCCGTAAAATGCGGCGATTTGTCCAACAGAACACGTTAGATTAGTGACGACAAATGGCCATTTTGGTTTATTTTATGGGATTTAGAAGAACACGTAAACGCTCAGCGATGTAACAGACGTCCGCGTGCTCCTTTGCGGAAGTATATCCAGGCTGGAGGCATAGAAACCATACTAGTTTAAGAGCAGTATACTGTTCGCTTTTTTAGGTATGAGAATACATTTCAGAATATGCGTAGTAGGCTATTGTTTAATAATTATAGATCATATTAAATAAGCGTTCCGATTAAACTATACAACGTATTTGTTATAAAAACAGATCACATCATCATAACAACAACACATTTTTGGATAGATTTTACACACTGGCTTCAATTTCATAGGTTGAAATTCTTCCTGCAGAGTCGCAGTTTCTCATCTCAAATTTAGTGTGTATGTATGGGTTGAAAAGGTGTCATATGCCTTCTTCTGTGCATTCGCAACGTTTAAAATGAGACTCCCTAGTTATTAAATTTTGGCTGAAAGCTGTCATGTTTTACTTATGAGCATGCCTACTGTAAAAACAAGCGATTTGACTTATGTTCTGTAAAAAATTAATACAATTTGAAACCGCAATTTTTTTTCTGGAACGGCTCATTGTTGCCCTTTTTTGTTTAAATTATATGCAATTACATTCAGTAAACTTTAAAATTGTTAAACTCTTAAGCAGTGTGTTTATTTGGGTCTGATGACAAACTCAAAGCAGGTCACATTCAGTATTTAGGTGAGGTTTAACGCCTATGTATCAGTGTATCAGCATTGCCAATCAAACTGCCACAAGCACTAATATAACTGCTAACAAACATGTCCTTGGTGATCAGACACAGCAACAACTGGAATTGCCTAAAGTAGGATTTTGTTGAGTTTGCATAAGATGTTATCATGACTATTTTGATTTAAGCAAAAGCAAAGAGCTAATTATTAAATAAATATTATTAGGTCAATTTTGGCTTTGTAGTCCGTTGACAAGGCACCACAAAGACGTGAAATAGTAAACAAAGAATTGAGCAATATTATTGTTTATTTGAACATTGTGATCTCCATTCATCCATCCATTATCAGAACCGCTTATCCTATGCAGGGTCACGGGGGGGCTGGAGCCTATTCGGGGTACAACCTGGACAGATCGCCAATCCATCACAGGGCTAACACATAGACATACAACCACTCACACATTCACACCTATGGATAATTTAGAATCACCAATTAACCTGCATGTTTTTGGACTGTGGGAGGAAACCGGAGTACCTGGAGGAACCCCAAGCTAACACGGGGAGAACCTGCCAACTCCACACAGAAAGGCCCGCAGGTGGGGATTGAACCCAGGACCTTCTCACTGTGAGGCAACAGTGCTAACCACTGCGCCACCCTGCTGCCCCCCATTATGATCACATGATTCAGATATTGCAGATATCTATTGTTAACCCAGCATTGGCCTTTTGCTTATTATTAGCCTGCCGATTCAAACAACCTTACGAAATACATACAATTAGATGTTAAGACGTGCTGTTGGCTGGCCACAGTTAACGCTACTTGCAGGGCTGCCACCAAGTAATGTTCAATGACGAAAACAAATGATTTAACTAACAGTTAAAACAAGACCAAAGGACTTGCGTTGTGTTCTGTATTTTACTATATTTAAAAATATATTTTTTCTGTCATTTTAGCGTATTTTCATTATGTGTTGTCTGAATTTGTAGCATTTGTAATGCTGTGCATATGCTGTCAAATTGATGTAGATCTTTTCTCAAATTTGCTTGTTTTGTGTCATTACATGTGTTTTTTGAAGTTGAAATGCATTGGCCTCTCAGGCCAACATACATTATATATGCATGAAGACATTTGTACTGGAGGGGTGTAAAAAGGGTCATAGCCTTAATGAACAAATAAATGTAGGTGCGGCTGGTTCAGCTTTTTAAGTCTCCCGTAAAAGATTAACCAATTAGCCAATATGATCGTGGTTATTTTGTGGCTGACTAGTCCAGTGCACACCCAGAGTTTAACGTTGTGGTAAGGATACTAAACAATATAGGCAATTATTACCTCCAGTCATGCAAAAGTAATTGTTTGACTCCATGCAAATCAAGCAATTCGTGCTGTCAAATTGCAAATTTGTATTCCGTAAATACATGTGAGAGTTCAAGTGGCAACAAAAAAATGTATGAGATGCAATAGCTTTTGTTGACTGGTGTGTACCTTTCGTGGAACGGTGCTATTGCTCTTGGAGTTCCTTCGAGTTTGAGCTGACGGTGTCAGTGAACGTGACAATTGTGCTTACGCTGGAAGCAGTTGGGTTGGATGAGATTTCCACAACAGCTCATGAGATTTCTATTGTATATAATGAAGCGCAATAGAAGGCCTGTGTGACTATCAGATCAGCCTGCGCAACAGAATGAATAATAACCTGGTGTTTTAATAGCCATTAAATTATGTATGGGAAACCACAACAGCTCAGAAGACAGGGGACGGCAAAAACATTTTATAATGAAATGTGTTGCCATGCTGACTCGTCTGTTATGTTTGACGATGGCTTTCTCTGTCACTATTTGTAATCTTTGGCCGGTTTTAAAACTGATATTTTTATAAATTAAATAAAGTAAAATACTATAAATCTCTATTCAATATTTCTATTCATTTAGTTTGGATTGTGGTGAAGATGATATAGATGATGCCAGAGACTTCTGTATGTATGTAAATTTATAGACATATTTAATGACGCTTCTGTTTTGCCATCAGTAGGCCGACGCTTGAGATACTGACATTTTAATTGGACACCAATGTCTGTAAGGACACTCAGTAAAGCATTTTAACTATGAACAAATGTGTAGATGATGGCTTACTTTTAAATAATCGTTTTCAGATCTCAATTCCTCAATTTCTCTAACAAACTCCTCGGTAAGGTCCGAAAAGGCCAGAGACGTGCTTGCAGGGACCCGGCTGTCAGATGAGGTAACCGAACGCTCGTCTCCGGGAGAGAGGCTTCCCTCGCTCGTTTCAGGACCAAGGGAAAACCGATCTTTTCCCCCAGAGGCCTTGGTAGGCCGACTGACTCTGTCGGACTGTCTAAAAGAGCAGCCCGTACTTGATTTCTCTTCATCCAGCCCCTTAATAGAGTTAGTGTGGTTGGTAGCCTCGGTAGAGAGCCTGTTGTCTTCCGAGACACAATCGGATAGGTCGGAGCTGCTGTCCGTAGGCGAAAGCTTTCCAGGGGCGAAACCAGAATCCTTACTGGCATCATCAGAGCCAATGCTGGCGTCAGACATTTTTCTGCGCACGCTTTTCAAGGATTTACTGTAACCTTTTTGCGCACAGCTAACCGAAAAAGGCGACTTCCCAGATAGGCTTATGTGCGCTGGTTTAGAATCATTTTCGCCGCCAGGGCTACGCCTTGAGACACGGCTTCCAAGGTGTGTTGCACCTGGTTTTACACAGAGGGCTGGGGTTCCTAATCCGCCTCTGATTTTGGTAAGGGACCACCCAGGACCTTCTTTTGGTCTAGCAGGGGACGTCGCCCGATTGATTTTCTTCTTTCTCTCACTCGTGTCAATGGGTTGCTGAGGTGTAGTTCTCTGTTCGAATGAATGCCGTTGTTCAGACATTGACTGCTGCCCGCTGTTTTCTCTCTCCGTCCCGTCGGCACAATCCATTTTCTGCCGGAGAAGTCTCCGTTCCTTGGACGAGACAACGTGAGTTGGCAAATCACCCTTGCTCTTGGTCTTTGTCATTCATACCTTTTTACAACTCAAAAAAATAACGGAAACAAACCCGCTACGAGGAGAGGTATAAATTCAGCTTTCCTATGCAAATGCAATAAACAAGGCAAAATTAATTTGACTATTAATCCAAAGTAAACCGCAAGCAAAAGGGCAATGGTATTCCACATTTGGATCCCCAGTGATACAATAAATGCAGTCGATTTTCCCGTGTGTAGACTATTTTTGAGGAACTATTCGTTTCCCCTATCTCTTTCTCTCAGGAAAAAATGGCTCTTCGGTGCAGCTGAAGCAGTGGTGTTGGAACAGTGGAGCAGTGTGCTCGATGATTGTTTTACTCCCATACGCCCAGCCAGTTCTGTGACGAATTGACGTCTGGAAAGAGAACAGCAATTGGCTAGCCCATAGATATAAATATATAGAGAGGGATTTGGATTTAAAATGTCTACATGGTTGTCATATTGGGACGGTCAACAGCCAAGCGTTGACACCGGCATGTGCAGCGTTTGATCGTACTAATTGGCGAAACGTCACAGGAAAACAAGTAGACTATGTGGGAATGTTGCTGTATTTTAATGTTATGCATACTAAGTTAGGGAGCGTTAATAATGCTTTAAACTGTCCTGACCTGGCAAATGACCTGGCATTGACGAGTTGCGATTTGAAATAATTGTTAGAGCGCTAATTACTTAATAATTACTTCATCCTTTGTTTGATTTACTTAATAGAAAACTATCACCTGGAACGTATTTAGTGATCATGAGATTAAGTACATTTGACTTTGTTATAACTAGTTGCTAGGTAAATATGTTGACATAGAGCTAATGAGATTCAGCCTCAGTGACTGTATTTAACCCCCAAAGGTAACCGATCTCATGTTCAATTTCCCACATTCATAATACAAATATTTTCATGAAAAACAGTCAAGAATCAGGCGGGTTACAGTTAATTTGGTTTGCTTTGTGCCATATGTCAATACACTTTGTAATTGTCCACCCGCTGATCTTGACCGCTTCAAAATGGCGGACCTACGGACGCATAGCAGTAAGATCTATGTATGTATATCTATGGGCTGTTTGGCCACTTTCAGAAGCTCTCTGTCGCCACCCACTTGTAGGTCGCAAATTGGACCAGAATATCGTTCCAAAAAGCGTGCAAAGAGAAGTCATAAATCCAGTGGCGGTTCTTGACCAATTTTAGTCGTTTTAAATTGTTTTGTCACACAAGCACATTCGATCTGTCACGAAAAGAGACAAGAAAGTGTTTCAAAATGTTAGGTCAGTATATGGTGTCTTTCTTCTCCATCAACTTTTCCTGCCTGAACTATAACATACACAAGTACCAGAAAACAACTCACCACTGGTCAGCTACGGACTTACTGTGTGTGTTGTGGGATTGGGCTCGCCCATGTAAAACTCGCATTGACCCTGTGAGGGCGAGCCAAAAGTGGGCCCACATTATCATGTCAGAATGTTGCTTGATGAGAGCTAATTAAGGGCAGTGGGGACTTGGACCAAAACAAATTTTCCCTGTGCAGGCTAACCCACACTGTGCCCGCACTACCTTTCAGAAGGTGACTCACTGTGGGCTGGCAGACAGTGTGCGTATTTTTTAGTGCACATTTTAGTTATCAAATTAAATGTCCATTATCCCTTGCAGAGGTCTTTCATATTTTGTTTTCTGGCATTTATTGTTTCCCAAATTACTGTCATACTTAACGTTCCGGGAGATAATGGCATCATCGTCTGTCTGTCAGACACTGTCATACCATCTAAAAAAATACTACATAACTCGTTAGTGTGTTTGCCATTGACGCAAGACCTAACAATGAAATCACTTGTTTAATTAATAGATCCTAATCAATGTTTGCCTTTTCTTCTAAAATAGATCCCAATCATCCCTTACTGGATCTTCAGTTTAAACTTGAAGACAGAAGTTAGGGATGTTAAAACCATAGATTACATTTTCCCAACATCATCCTACAAATGATCCAAAGTATCACACAAATAATATCCCTATTTTGTAATTACTTCTCATGACTAACCATATCAGATTTTATTGGAATGACATTAATCATTGATTGATATAGTGATTTTTACTGTTCCCTCCCTCCATATATTTAATTAAAATAAATTTCATGATTTAACCTTGTGCATTTGTTTAACTATTGCTCTGTCAAATTAAAATTGTGCTATGGTAAAACAACACTGCTACCATCCATCCATCCATTATCAGAACTGCTTATCCTATGCAGGGTCACTCGGGGCTGGAGCCTATCCCAGCTGACTTCGGGCGAGAGGCAGGGTACACCCTGGACAGATCGCCAGTCCATCGCAGGGCTAACACACAGACAGACAACCATTCACACACACAGGCACACGTACGGACAATTTAGAGTGACCAATTTACCTGCATGTTTTTGGAATGTGGGAGGAAACCGGAGTACCCGGAGGAAACCCACGCTAACACGGGGAGAACATGCAAACTCCACACAGAAAGGTCCTCAAGTGGGATTCGAACTCAGGACCTTCTTACTGTGAGGCAACAGTGCTAACCACTGCGCCACCGTGCCGCCCCACACAGTTAATCAATAGTAATAAACTAATTGAATTCCAACTCGTTACACTGCCACATGGCCAGTCTCAAATTAACAGCCCAAGTGTCCATTTGTGTCCACACCTACCAGTGCGTCACTAATGCTGATCAATACTTTGAGGTTATGACACAGCACTGGTAGGGCTGCTAAGGTGCTATATGTGGTGTTTTAACTGAGTACATAAAACACTTGTAGTGGATTCATTGAGGTACTTGATTGAACATTGGCTATTTGGCTGTGTATGAGGCACGCTGGTGTCATGAAGATTGCCTTTATCTCTGTATTGTACCGGGTAGAGAGTAGGGGAGTTGTCTTCCTTGCCCACCCCAAAAGAGGACTCTGGAACAGTGAGCATCTGCAGACCTGATCTCTCCTAGATCACCAGGACCCGGTACACCAGGGGGACCAGGAGGTCTGGAGCACGCGCTGCTGCAGGACCTCTGCCCTGAGAGGCTGCAGCAAAGGCACTGCTTCACCCCTGGCTCCTCACAGAACCCATACCCCATTTCAAGGTCATGTGGAAAAAATGAAAAGGTTAAAAAACATGGTGGTTAAATCCTTTTGTCTGAAGATGCACAGTCAAAATGTAATCCGTGGCGGTAAACAATGACTATAGAGCACTTGTGACGGTGGCTGTGTACAAACACACACTTTCGCTAAATGACTAAAGGCCCAGCTCAATTTGCACTTCCACAGGGAGTGATGTGCAGCTGACTTCTGCTTTCAGCTCGCCAAAAACATGATCAGTGGCAGAAAAGGATTTCAATTTACCATCCATTGACATTTAAAGTTTTCCTTCATTAGGCTGTATATGGCAGGCTGAATAATGATCAGCAGGGCCTGTTGGAGCATTGAATGTGACGAGAGAAATCCCCATTTATCTGGCCTCAGTGGCTCTCAGCCCAAAGTCCCCTGATTGACTCCAAACCGAAGTCGTTTGTTTCTCCGGTGTTTGAGGCGTGAAACAGCGTGATGGCCCATCTGGAGCAAACACAAATCAAAGGGCCTTGCAGAAGCAGACAGATGTCTGCCTCTGTTTCCCTGGCTTCTCCTCCCTGTTAACATGGTGCTGTGGGAACGGGGGAAGCAAGCCTATTGCAGCACAGCGTTGTGTTGTGTTCACAAGGTGGTGTACTTGAAGGACGTTACAGAACTCGGGGTTAGTCACCCTATTGGGGATTGGACAAACACTACGAACCCTCATTGGCAGAGTGAAGAAATATAATTGTTTACTGCGCACACAAACACACACAAACACACATGAGTCAACCCAACAGGCCAAACATAGACCATGGGTCAACCAGGCCGTGTCTCCAAGGAGACCAATCCACAGAGATTCCTGGGCATGGTTGTAATTCCACTTGATCCCTGCTGTGATCTTGAGAATTACCCTCTTTACGGCTGCCCCCTGGCCCTGACTCATTCCCTTTCTTCCCTGAGGGGATGGCCATCGATTTACCCCTGCTCTGTTGTCGGTCGACACTGCTGTCCTTCTGGACTTGAAAACAAGGGCTCCACAAAATGCCACTATCCCTCACAGGAAGAGGTTATCTCTCCCAGAGCAGGAGTGCTCCTTCTTTGTTTTTCCCATGCGTCTCGATCTGTATTTCAAGTCAAGAACAGAGGCTGAGCCACAGCGTTGTGTATCAAACTGCTGGCTCCACTACGCTGCGGTGGTGGCTCTAAATGTTTAATTTTGTTTTTAAAGCAACTTTTGTTTTTTTAAAACGAGGACATCAAAAAAGAGGACAAAAACCTGTTTGAGGCACATTGACTTGTTTTCTTTAATTCATCCAACACTTTATCCACCCATTCTTTTTAACGAAAACTCCCCCTGATTTGCTGTACACACACACACACACACACACACACACACACACACACACACACACACACACATACACATACACATACACACATACATACAAAGTGTCTCATATAAAGGACTGTGTTCTGGGGGGGATGCTGCCAAAGCGCTCTGATTTCCTTTAGCTCACATGGCCATACATCACCGTGGGGCCTCCCAGGCCCATTGGCAGGGGCTGACAGAATGACACGTGTCATTTATCAAAGGAGCAGAGCAGGCCTTGGGAAAGGAAAGAGGCTAAACCCCTGAGAGCTGTCCGGCCATAATACGCGCGCGAGAGAGAGAACTGCCTTTACAAGAGCAAACACACAACATGTTAAAGTACACAAGGACTTGTGTGCACAGTCACACACTATGTGAGGAAGCTCATGCAAACTCAGAGAAACTGCACTAGGGTTAAAAACAAAATGGAGTCTTAACACTGACAGACTTATATTCATACATGTAGCACACTCTCTTTAATGTTGCAAACAAGTGCCAGCAAGACATAAACAGACAGTCTTATTATTGTTAGTGTCAGCAGTTTCTCTTTGTTCAAAATGGCGCCTACGTGAGTGTGCACTGTTGTTCTGTGACCAGATTTCCCTCTTCTTCCCATCCCTTAAACTGTTACCTCACCCGTTCTCTCATCAGCGATGTCAGTACCACACTCAAACGCCGTCTCTTCCTAGAATCCTTCCTTTGTTTTTTTGTCTTCCTCCCTCTGTCCTTCCTTTCTCACCCAACACTCCGCCCCCTCTTTTTTTAATCCCCATTTCTCATGCAGCCCTCTCCTTTTCATTTGTCTTCATAAGCCTAATTTATTTTTGCTGCCAGGTGCAAGCTGACAGGCATCACTCAGCCAACCCCCCCCTTTAACTGCCCACCTAACAACACACACTCACACACACCTCCAGAGTTCTGAGGTCAGCCGTACAGTCACGTACCTCCGGTGTTCTCTTCAGCCCCTCCCCCCCCCCCCCACACACACACACACACAATTAACATAGCACCAGATGGATGTGTCTTTAAAGCAGAGATTGATTGCGGATATCAGAGTCATGGCGCCATCAATCAGTAGGGACGTGGGTGTGAGTGTTGTGTGAGTTGTTCAACAAGGGGAGGGGGAAGTCAAGACAATGTGTGTGTTTGTGTGGGGGATGGCTGGGTGGTTATGGATCACACTGAGGGCAGCTCAGGACGCCGTAGAAAGAAAGAGGCGGGCGAGCGAGGGGCAGGCAGTGAGGTCGACCTCTCTCACCAGTCTCCATTCCAGAATCCTCCAACCACCCGTAGTCTGCCATTAGTCACTTATTGTGTTTTGTTGAGGGAAGACCTCTCTATTTTTTTCCTCCGCTTTTCGTGTCTTCTCTCCCTCTGTGTCTGTGTCAGTCTGTCTCTCCAGCCTTCTCTCTTCCTTTCTATCTCCCTCTTTCTCCCGGCCAGTTTTTCTCTTCCTCCTCCTTCTCTGTCCCTTTCCCTCTCTCTCTGCTTTTCCTCCTCCTTTCTCTTTGCCCCTGTCCCTCTCTAGGTGTCAGTATGTTTTCTCCCCCTCTATCAGTCTGTCTTCCCCTCTCTTGGAGTGGTTATGCATGACTTCCTCCCAGTTATGTAGTTATGTCTGCCCTATCCTGGGAAAACACACACACACACACACACAGAGAGAGAGAGAGAGAGAGGATTGTGTGTACTGATCCCTTTCCTTTTTGAGATGGCAGTTTATGATACGCTCTCAATTGCCTCGTCCGTCTTGACTAGAGATTCCAATATTTTCCAAATCCTGTAGCTTTGTCCGTTTAAAGTGAAGTAACTTGTAACTAGATATTACTATCACATTTTGTTTGAAAACAGACCGAAATAGAGACGTTCATATTGCTCTGCATAGGAGTCTCCAATGCTTCTATGTTGTGTCGTAATTTGGGATGATCTTGATGTTGCCAGCCATTAAGTCAGTGTTGCTGTGTCCTAGTAGTTTCCCACTGTCTACTAAGTGCACTTGATCCGAGTCTCTAAGGGCTTTCCCCCAGTTAGAGAGGCTAGCATTTGAAGTGTGGATGATGGTGTCCTGCGTGTGTTTTGGGCTTGACAGTCCCACCAAGGTTGATGGATTGGTTGTTGTGGAACCAGAGCCAGCTAGACTGAACTGGTTAGGTTGTGACCCCTCTTTGGCCCCCCATGCCCTCTCATTTGGTCATTTTCTTTTTACCCATCGTTTTTCTCGTACTAAATCGTCCGTAGTAGCACCATTCACTCCTCTCGGCTGCCTTTCCTCGTTCACTGCTGTCTTTGTTTTCATTGTCTGTTGTTTTTTTTCTCCGTCTGGTGATTCTTTTTATCAGGTTTCATTTAACAACCTCCTTTCACTGTCTGGTTGTTCAAACCATCCAAACACCAGTCATTCTAAAGAAAGTGACAAAAAAGAGAGCTTTCAACAAACTTCAGCTGGCATACAAAGCTTATTGGCCATTAACCAGCAATTATCCTGTTAGGGAATAGGCTAATCTTATGGAACATTCCGACCGCACAATACGATTTGCTGACAGACACTGAGTGCTAATAATCCCCAGAAGGCAGGGATACCAAATGATTTTGCTTTCAAACAGCAGGCCTACACATGCAGAAAGTGAGCGAGGCATGAGCGCGGTGTTGCACTGCTATAAAGTCCTATCACACCATCTTTGTTCAGTGTAACTGGCGTCATGTTGCTCACCAACTAACCCGCTGCAGCAGAGGCTGTTTAGGATTGCTTTCCCTCGGTGTCTGCCCTCTTCTTCCCTTCGAAGAACAAGAGTGATTTATGGTAATTATCCATCTTTAGGGTCATCCATCAACCGGTTGTTGCTAGGCAATGAGAGCAGCTGTTGTTTGGCCTGGGAAGTACCACTGTCAGGGCGGTGCAGGTGAATTTAGCTTGAGGTATTTAAAGGGGCAGACCCTCGTTAGGTTATTTCCACTGCACAAGGGTGTTTAAAGAACAAAAGCTCTTGTGGGTTTCCTGGTGTAGTGGCTCTGTGGTTCTACTGCTATCATGTCCATTGTTTTAGTCTTGGAACGGGCCTGATGTGACAGTGGGGGAACAAGGTGATTTATAGAGTGTGTGGAAGTTAATGCTGGCTCTGGTGAAACCTGCTGATGTGACCCCAGAAGGAATATGGCCTCTTCCCTACAGATGTGCCACATGGGTGCCCTCTTCTATAATATCTTCTTTGCTTTGTTAGGCACACTACTTATTTTTCTTATGAACAGTAGACTATTTCTGTTAAACTGTAGACTCATTCTGTATGTAGTCATTTTTACCAAGCCTACTGGAATTATCTACAAAATGTATGCTTTGAATCCTTGGCTTATTGCCCTTACATTTTTATAAAATAGTTAGTTTAAATTTGTAAACTTTCTTTTGGGTCGACACTCGACAGAATTGAAGGTACAAGAAGAGAAACAAAGAAGAACATGAGATATCATGTTCATGATTTAGAACTAAGGCCAAAAACAAAAGTAAACAACCCTGCACATGGAGATTCCTTTCGCAGGGCACCCTGACGTTTTCTGGTGTCATTATATCATCCGACTCCTCCGCGCTTCCGGGCACTTCCTTTCATTAGTCTTGCTGTGATTCTTTTCTTTTTAATGAACAATGATGCCATGTTTGTAAATGACTTCTCATATTCGGAATGCAATAAAGGATAGAACTGGGGATTGATAGTTATGGTAATCTTGTGGCAAATTGGACTTGTCCTCATAATCCAGGACCATCTGTTTCTATAACGCTAGCTTCATGTCTGAGAAAGGTCTAGCTCACCAGTCGTTTCATATCACCAACCCGGCCGTAAAATATGTCTTTGTGCTCCATTCTCCCACTGCCTCCCTGCCTTCATTTAATGTCTCTGTAGCGTTTACCCACTGCCTTCTGATTGTTTGGAACCAATTTCAAACGTGCTGTCAATGACTCTCATATGCCCGTGTCTGTTTAGGCAGTGATTAGCGTAACATGGGCTGGCTTCGGCGTGACCACTGAGTTCCATCATCATTTGCAAATGACTGTGTTACAAGACCTAAGGGTGTCCGGAAACTAGATTCAAATGTCGGCCGTGCGCTGAAGGAGGATGCTCTCCTTGTGGGTTTGTGGGTTTGATAATGGAAGGAAAGTGTACGTGTAAATTAGCCTTGCTTCTTGGGTGTTGGATTTTTTTTAAACATTAGCGTTAGTTTTTTCATATAAAAAAAACATTTGAACTCTTTGCAAGACAGTCGATATTTTTCGATTAAAATGTCTGTTACTAGATTTACGAGGCAATTGAAAGCCATCAAAAAGAAACAGATGCATGCACTTGATGCCCAGAGATGGTTTTGTTTTCTGCCGCCGTTTTCAGAAAGCTGATGGGAAAGGAGATGGGTTTGTACAGCCGTCTGGAATGGCACACACCAGTCACTGGGAGCCCCGGAGGTAGTGTACCATATGGTGGATCATTCCACGTGGGAATAGAGGGAGCTAGTAGGGTGTTTTCAAGTGTGCTTAAGGAGGGAAAGCAGTATATTAATACATTTGTCCCCCTCCATTGTGGCTGCAAACACGCAGATTAAAGTCACTTTGATAGGTGAGTGCTCCATGAAAACAAGGACGCACACTTGAAAGGACCTTTTTATTTATTCCACTGTTAGATTTGATTTGTGGAAGTCAAAGCAGGTCGAGTTTCCTAAGCTCGAAGGTAACTCTCACAAAGGCCATGCAAGTACAATATTGTTTTTATAGAAGTCTATAGCAAAAACATAACATGTCCACACACTATGTAATATAGTCAACACAAAGGGCAGTCATGAGGAAAGACAGATTAAAAAACGGGAAACAAAGATGGTTTTCACAACCTTGCTAGATCGTCAACAAAGGATGCCCTCTGGCTTCCATGATTGGAGTAACTACATATGTAACTCTTCCTAAAACAATGCGGTTGATGTCTCCCTATTTTGCAGCGGATCACATGAGCAGGTCTGGCAGCTCGGCTCCTCTTCAGTGCCCAGTGAGACATCCGCGGGCCTGGAGCGCCAGCTTGCTTTAGCACACGCCCCACGAGCACTCCAAAAGACACGGCACAGGGCGGCTGAAGCCAAAGCCCCATCCCCCAGGAGAGTAAACGATAGAGGGAGAGAGGGAGACTGCGCCGCGTTCCCCCTTGACATACTGAGCAGTCCCATAATTGGCTTTTCTACACGATAGGACAGAGGAAATAATAATGTCATTTTATTTACAGCCCCTCTCTTTTTATTCCTCTTTACCTCGGTGGGCACACACACACACACACACACTACAAAGCACACACACACACACACACACCAAAGCACATACACACGCGCAAACCGAAGCACATACACACGCAGCAACACAGAGAGCCACGCAAGCAGCATGCAGGTCAAGTGACACCCACTGATCAGGCTTGTCTAAAGCCATCAAAGGTGAGTGGCAGCGAATGGAGGGGCCGGTGACAAAGCGAAGCGAGGCCGGTGAAATAGGATGGCCACGCCGGGGTTCCTGTTGTGAAGGGCGACTAAATGGTGCGAGGGGGCCGCATCGCCCGCCCTTCTCTCCCTCCCTCCCTCTCTTGCCCAGCACCAGGCCGTGCGGGAAATCAGCAGAGTGAGAGATGGCTGAATTGGACATTAGCACCGCAAATGAGTTCCGGGATTGGGATATTCTCGGAGAGAAAATAAATATATAGGGAAGGTTGAAAGGGTGTGTGTGTGTGTGTGTGTCTGTCTGTGTCTATTTATATGTGTGTATGAATGGTTTAGTTGAAGTTCCTGGCCCTGCTTTGCCTTGTCTCACCTTTTACGAGTTTGGTTAAGCTTGACACCACCCGAGCGGTGCTGGACCCACGACTGTGACAGATCAACAGTGATTTTGCCTCGACAGAGAGGATTGCGAGGTAGGAAACCCACCTTAGGTGACTCCCTTTATCAAATACGGTTGATGCCATCCCGAGTCTTATTTCTTGCTGATTTGCTGGGAAGCCTGTCTTCTCCAATGAAGCTCAGGGCGTGCGATGTGTGTCGACCGGTTCGTGTAGAGACAGGAGCCAGAGAGGATCGGACTGTTGTGGAAGGTGTTGTTTTCTTGCAGGCTGGGTGAGTGCGGACTTACAAACCAGAATCGATAACCAGTGTTTGCATGGAAAGGCATAGGTGTGTAAATGCCCATTGATGTGCAATTGTACTTGCTCAATTGTGTGTGTGTGTGTGTGTGTGTGTGTGTGTGTGTGTGTGTGTGTGTGTGTGTGGCCTCGTAAAGCCTGTCTTTTTGGGGAGGGCTGTGACAGGGGCCTCTGTCGTGTCCTGTCACAGTGTCACCTGTTTCCAGGAAGCAGCGTATAGTGACAGGCCCCTCTCTACACACAGATGGCCTCGCTCCCCTCCCGCCAGCCCTCACACGTCCCCTCCGTGTCTGATGCGTAGTGACACACACACACACACACACACACACACACACACACACACACACACACACAAATGTTTGGCCAAGCAAGCAGACACACACACACACACACACACACATACATACACACACACACACACACAGAAGTTGCATGCTTACAAACAAACAGGACTTTAGAAAAACAAGCAGACCTACTCAGTTCACACATGTAGCACATGAGACACAAGCTACATAAAAACACAAAGGCTCTGGCTCTAGCCCTCGATACCAGTGGCTTCTATGAACAACATCTACCTTCTCATAGCCTTTACAAACTTTTTGCTGCTCATTCTCTGACAGCACAGTGGGATACTTTTTTTCCCTTTGACTGACAACCACAACAGACACCCCCCACACCATCCCCCGTCCTAATCCTCTCCCTCCCTCTCTCCCTCTTCTATTGCTCTATTGTTCTGAGTGACGCCTGAAAGCCGCCGTGTCAGCATCTTTCCATCTCTGATTGCCTTATTAGCCGCCGGTGGCACCGGGAGCTTTCTGACACAGATGGCGAAGGAGGCAGAGGAAAAACAGAGGAAAAAGAGATGGAGGGGGGGGGGGGGGGATGGTGCTCTTCTGTTTGTTGTTGCCTCTTTGGCAGGCCTGTTTGTGTGGCCACTGACACCTTAGGCTGACGCTGACACGCTCGCAACACTGATGGCTGTCGAGGCAACAGACGGAGGCTGGCAGGGAGAGACTGGCGTTTAGCTTCTGCTTTCTTTTTTCTATTCTTTTTTGCCTTGCCCGTTGCCAGCTTTCAGACAATTTTGTGTGCCGCTATCTCGGCTCGGATTGGCTGTAAGCACAGATGGTCCTCTAATGGGATGACCTATCTATGTAGAGGAGGAGACGGGTCCAAACCGGAATGGCCATGGGCAAGCAGCATTGTACTTTGATTCGATTTATAATTCTTGATAAGGAAATACGGTGGAATGGGTTCTTTCTAAAGACAGACTTCTTCGAATGGTGTTTAACTGAGACCGTACCTTCTAGCAGTACACAGGTACATATCAACACACACACACAAACATACAGACATACAGGCCTCCAGGTTTTCCCAGGCGGCAGTAACTGGCACCTCGCAAACATCAGGTATTATGTCCACTCCGATTATGGAATGGAGAGCTACCCGCTGGTTGGAGTTGACAGCACATCTGCTTCCTCGCTGGAGACGGATGCTGGCACCTTGGACAAGCGTCTTCTGGGGCCAGAGAGGTAGTGCTGTGCAGCAGCCCTCAGCTTCTCTACGCCTCCCTCTCACATCAGTAGCTCAGTGTTTCTTCCAATAAAAAAAAGAATATGTGATGAAAAGGGTTATATCAGCTTGGTAATTGCCTGGCGCTTTGAGCTCTACCTTTTGTGTATGAGTTTGGTGACTTATGTATTTGTTTGTCTGAGTTCAGAGTAAGTGGGCCTTTAAGCGACGGTTTGGTGGGGCATTTGCTATATCTTCTTAATTTCAAATGTGTACTCTAATTAACAATATTTCAACATATCCTATTATGATATAATTAAAAAAGTATTCTTTGTAAATTATGTTTATGGCTTACCATTCAAATATTCATAGTGCACATCGTAAGCACATATAATTTCAGTCAACTCAATTTTAGTCAATTGCTTCATTCTTTCATTTACATGTGGTTTTGAATTATACATTTTGTTAATAAGCATAAAAAAGGCAATCGTATTCTTGAAAATATTATTACAAATAGACCATTACCTCTTCATTTGATGCGCCTGGTGTAGTACATATGGTCCTTCTTTTTGTCTTGTGTTCCCACTGAACTTTTACTGCACAGGTTTTATGCATCAGCTCCTTCCAGAAGTTGTCCAGGTGATATACAACTTAGCTTGTGTCTGCAATCTTCCAACCCATGGAAATATTCTTCTTGCTCACCGTTCTCCAACCTTGCTGAGCTGTAATGTTCAATATAGCTTTATTGCACAGAGCAGTGAAGGGGACCATCGATCATTGTCAAGATATGGATGTTTGCCACTTTATTATTGCATTGCTGTGTCCTCTGCCAGGACTATTGACTAAAACCTCTTTGGAATCATTACCTCCACAACCCTTTCAAGCTCAGTGAAACAGTCACACAGGCCATTTTAGCTTAGAGGCACGCTCATCTGAAGACCCTCAAACAGCTTATGTAATTGACGCCTTTCTAGACATACTGAAACATCTTCAGCTATAAAAGACATGTGATGGTAATCCTACTTTTTCCTCATCTCTTTGTTTCAGCTTATGCCCCGGAGGACGAATTCAAGGTTGACAAGACAGGCGAGGAGGAGCCCCTGCAGGACGACGGCTTGTCCCTCGATGGCCAGGATGCGGAGTACCTGTTCAACGATGAGGAGGATAACCCCGGCGACCCGTTCAGCTTCCAGGACTCTCCGCTCAGCAATGGCACCAATCCAGATGCCGGCTATGCCTCCCCGCTCAGCGACACCAGCGATCAGCTGGCCGATTTCAAGAGCACCTCCTCCAAGAATGGTCAGGACCAGGGGGAGCCAAAGAAAATTAGGAGTGACCCAGAGTCTGCCAATGGCGTCTCCCTTCAGGACAGCCTTGCGCAAATGAAAGCAGTCTATGCAAACCTGATTTCTGAGGCGTCGTGGTCCAGCATTGCCATGGACATCCTGAACAGCAAACAGGGGAGCAATGTTGTTGGGAGTAACAATGAGGGTGGCACTCGCAAAGGGAGCAATGGCGTCCTCGATAGCCATAACCGGGGCACCAGCCACGTGTCCAATAGCAACCATTGTGGAGAGGGTGCTTCAGTCTTTACTAACACTACAACCAGTAGTACTGCCACGAGTACCACTGCCACCACCAATGGCAGTAATAGCTCTGCCAACACCGGGGTTGTTGCATATGACTGGCACCAGGCAGCTCTAGCCAAGACCTTTCAGCATACCCCTTACCACCTCCTCCCTGAGCCCAGCCTCTTCAGCACCGTGCAGCTATACAGGCAGAACAATAAGCTGTATGGGCCTGTCTTCACAGGGGCTAGCAAATTCCGCTGCAAGGACTGCAGTTCAGCCTACGACACGCTGGTGGGCTTGACAGTGCACATGAACGAAACGGGCCACTACCGGGACGATAACAAAGACAAGGAGGACGACCGAGGCAAACGATGGTCAAAGCCTCGCAAGCGGTCCCTCATGGAGATGGAAGGGAAGGAAGACGCCCAGAAAGTCCTCAAGTGCATGTACTGTGGACACTCATTTGAGTCCCTGCAAGATCTCAGTGTCCACATGATCAAAACAAAGCATTACCAGAAAGTGCCTCTTAAAGAACCGATGCCAGCCCTTGCCTCAAAGCTTGTACCCCCATCCAAAAAAAGAGTGTTTCAAGACATCGTGTCTCCGAGCTCACCAACTGTTGTCAACAACACTCTTGGCATACCCTCGGGAGAGATCTCCAAAGATCATAAAGTGGTGAACCCCTATGTTACAGGTAATAATCGATATGGGTACCAAAATGGCGCAAGTTACACCTGGCAGTTCGAGGCACGCAAGGCTCAAATTCTCAAATGTATGGAGTGTGGGAGCTCGCATGATACCTTGCAACAATTGACAGCCCATATGATGGTCACGGGACATTTCCTCAAAGTAACCAATTCAGCTTCAAAAAAGGGGAAACAGTTAGTGTTCGACTCTGTGGTTGAGGAGAAGATCCAATCCATTCCTCTGCCACCCACATCCACACGGCTACCTCCTACAAATGTGAAAATGCAGTCGGAGTCCCCTATGCAACCACCTTTTCCGGAAAACGAAAAGACTGGTCATAAAGAAGAGATGGTGGAAGAGCAGGAGGAGAGCGGGGATGAGGACAGAATGGAGGGGAGTGATCCAGAGAAGAAAATCAAAGAGGAGGAGGAAGATGCCTCTGAGAAAAGCGTCAAGGCTGTAAAAGGTAAATCTTTCAGGTATCTCAGAGAAGAGGACTTGGAGGAGAGCCCTAAAGGGGGTCTGGACATTCTCAAGTCCTTAGAGAATACAGTGTCGAGTGCAATCAGTAAGGCCCAGACAGGCACACCAACCTGGGGAGGATATCCCAGCATTCATGCTGCTTACCAAATCCAAGGGTCCATGAAGTCTTCCACGCCTTCCTTTCAAAATGTCCAGGTACAACCATTGTTAGGTACCAATAACTTAAAGGCAATATCCTCAGACTCGAGAACTCTCATTCACTCCCCCAATAGCCCTTCTCCACCACCCAACTATAAAAGCAATGTTCTGGCTATGGAGGAGTTGGTTGAGAAAGTCACAGGGAAAACCTTGTTAAAAAAGGAAAAAGATGACAAGACCGCTGACGTCAAGTGTAGCTCAAGGTCTGTCAAGTCGCCCTCACCCATTCCAAACCCAAGGGACAAGAAAATTGTATCCAAACCAGAAAATCTATCCAAACCAAAATTAAAAAAAATTATTGTGGAAGACCAGGCTGAATCCAGAGGGAAAGGAGGAGAGCCCACCGATACTAAAACCAATCCTCAACTGGTAAATGGAACTGAAGTCCCGAAAAGCAACAGCAACCTCTTAGGAATCATCACCGAGCACCCCCTGGAACAGCCACTAGTCAACCCGCTGAGTGCATTGCAATCCATCATGAACAGCCACCTCGGGAAAGCTTCTAAATCTGTCACCCCCTTTCTAGACCCACTAGCAATGCTTTACAAGATCAGCAGCAACATGCTGGAAAAACCTCTCAACAACTCACCTCAGGTTAAGCAAGTAGAGCCCCTGATCCAACAATATGACATTGATGAGCAACCAATGGACCTGACAAAATCCAAAACCCCCAACGTAACAGAAGGCAAGAGCAGCTCTGCACCGCTGAACGACAGTCATGTGATCAATACCAGACCCATCCTCAGTGCATTTTCAGAGTCCTTATCCTCGCCTTTACGAGAGAACGCCTTGATGGACATTTCGGACATGGTCAAAAATCTCACTGGTCGCTTGACTCCCAAGTCATCTACGGCATCTTCCATCTCCGAGAAATCGGATGCTGATGGCAGTGCTTTCGAAGATGTTTTTGAAGAATTGTCTCCTATCCATAAGAGGAAAGGCAGGCAGTCTAACTGGAACCCCCAACATCTCCTAATCCTTCAAGCCCAGTTTGCCTCAAGCCTTCGAGAGACGCCCGAGGGAAAGTTGGTTGTCACTGACCTTGGACCCCAGGAACGTGTCTACATCTGCAAGTTTACCGGCCTCTCCATGACCACTATCTCACATTGGCTGGCCAATGTCAAATACCAGCTGAGGCGAACAGGAGGGACAAAGTTCCTCAAAAATATTGACACAAGCCAACCGTTGTTTCTGTGCAGTGACTGTGCCTCCCAGTTTAAGACTCCCTCTTCCTACATCAACCATTTGGAGTTCCATCTAGGTTTTAGCCTGAAAGACCTCTCCAAGCTTTCCATTGACTTGATTAAGGAACAGCAGACTGTCACCAGAATGATAACTGATAAGAGTTTAAGTTCTCTTGGACTTACAGAGGAAGACACAGGCTCTATCTTTCAGTGCAAACTTTGTATTCGGACATTCGTCAGCAAGCATGCAGTCAAGCTACACCTGAGCAAAACACATGGCAAATCCCCAGAGGACCATCTATTCTTTGTCACAGAGACTGAAAAGTTTGATAAATAGTAGAGGCGAGAGATAAGGCATAACTGATGACTGACTTGTTGCACTAAATTGCTAAGCTGCAATCTGTAATAAGTAAAAGTGTAACAGCAGTATTGAGTATTCAAATCTTATAGACGTGCAATTTACTGCAAGCACTTTTTTTTACAGCAGATGGGGTTGCCAGTGAATGCTCACGGCTCACGTGAAAGAGATGCAGAGCTCAGGTTGTGTTTTTTCTAACTTCCGTATTGCGGCATTAAACTGCACTGAAAATTAACAGAGGCTTTGGAACTAGTCCATTGTTTTAAAACTGGACAAAGCTCTGTTATGTTCATTCATGCTTTATTTTTAAGCAGGATTGAAAGATTATTTATGATAGTTAATGCATGTCTTTCCGTGAAGCAAGATGTTCAAATTATTATTATCAAAGTGAAGATATCCCAACTAACCAAAACACTACTTTATGTACAAAAAATATGATACAAAGGTATTCTTATAAGGAAATAATAAATGCAGCAGGTAGGTGTAAAATGCACTATAAAGGCATATAGTAGCAAGATCCTGATGGTGATTTGGTCTCTAGGACAAGAAGTTTCAGTTTAAATATCGTTTAATTAGGTTGACAATGCAATATGGACAAAATCTAAAAGGTAAATGTCAAATCAAAATAGTGTTTGTTTTTCTTAAAATGTTCAGCTTTTACAAGTTTTGGTGTACACATTTGTTTCTTGATACGTTTTCACATATATTGCTTTGTAACCAATTTAGGATTGTGTGCAGCTCCAGTTTCAAAATGTAAATGACATCAAAACTCATAAATATATAAATAATCAAGTATGTGTAAATGTATGAAATCATATCTTTCTATTTGCTGCAGCTCAACATTATTTGTAATATGTGCATTTTTATATTGTCATTTTATAGTAAATATAGCAAAAGACAAAAATATACTATCGGTTATGTAAATAGATATCTAGCATATAAAGAATACTGTAGAACCACACTGTCCCTTCTCAATTAAAGTGAGGTTTCTAAATGTGGTCAACACAAAGGATTAGACATATACAGGCATCTCATTCGATGCATAGTATGTCAAGTTTAACACAATGCACAAAAAGAATAATACAGTTTGTTCATTACATGTTTACTTGTTGATATGCTATGTTACATTTCTTTTCTGCAATTGTAAAATAAATTCCAAGTTCTTGTATTCATTTAGCTCTTTGTATTTATTTATTTGGCAAAGGCTTTTATTGACAAGTTTAGCCTAAATACCGTCAGGCATTGTCATAAATCTTTGGATTTGTTGGGACTTACGGTGAAGTGTATTTGGGAGCTAAGCTTTCAGTTTACAGCGACACCAGATAAAGGAGGGCATGGCAGGCTTGTGCTGACGGCCTTTAAGAAGACACACTTCCACCCCTCGCTGTTTAACGTTCGCCTGAGGCACATCTTCAGAGAAGCAACAGTGCCTTGCAGCAAGTGCATAGAACCAACAAGTGACAAAAATAACCAGTCAAAAACAGGTGGGATTTGTCACTTATAATACAAGATTGGTAAAATGCAGGAGAAAACAGATTTCAAGGTTGTGCATCAAGACGATGTCTTACTCTTTTACCTCTGTCGCACAGTTTAGAACTTAAAAGCAGTTGATTTCTTTAGAATAGAGGACACAACACATAAAAACAAATCTCTCAGATATCTGACTTTGTGTTGATTTATAGCAGCTCGACACCAAGAGCTGTAAAAAAAAATGAGGTAGGGCCCCAAAACCCATGTCCTTTTGTAATACTGAACAAGACTGTTCTCTCAGTTGATAAACGTTTAAAGAATCTATCCCGAATAATGATCACGCACAAGACTCCAGTCTCCCATGTTTCACAGGGAGAGAAATATCAATAGAAATTGTACAATAGATGGCTTTGTAGGAGATGTCGTCTTTGTCCTGTCATGAGATGTCACAACAAAAATGC
>JAVQJS010035319.1:0-27541 GCA_036024795.1 Galaxias rostratus
GTGTGTGTGTGTGTGTGTGTGTGTGTGTGTGTGTGTGTGTGTGTGTGTGTGTGTGTGTGTGTGTGTGTGTGTGTGTGTGTGTGTGTGTGTAGAGATGCTAGAATACAGTGTATGTATAAGAAGTTACCCTGAAAGGCTGCCCTAGAGGGTTGTTGTCTTTACTTGTTATCAGAGTACAGTAATATGTTCTGCATTGTTCAAGAACAACATTCCTTAATGTCTTCACACATTTCTGGTTTGACAGATGCAACATAAAACGTAAGTGTAAGTATCTGGACGATAAAACATTTTGGGGATAAAAAAAAGAGGGAAAACTATAAGGATTCACTTAAATCCCAAACCAGTACTGTTTCTTTTATTTGGGGTGGGTAGAGGGAGGCGGGGCACGGTCAAGTCATGAAATGCATTTCAATGATACCATTAATTTCAGGGACAGACAGTGATCAAAGCAAATTTAGAGTGTGGGGACAGTGTTTCTCCCATAAGTCCACATCAGAGGAAGCCATGACAAGCTCAATCCTTGCAATCCATCTTCACAGTGGTTCAGGAAAGATACACCGCTGTTTGCAGGTCACTGTGTCCTCTTAAGGGAATTGGACAGAGGAACGGATATGATGTGATTAGGATATCCAGGGACTTAAAGAGGTACCCATCTGCTCGCATGATTGAAGCCTCACTCTCCAAATGGAATGTACTTTTTTTTGGAAGTCATCAAGGTTCCAGAGAAGTCTTTTGTAGTACGTAATACAAACAAAGTACCAGTGAGATGCAATATATTTAAAATTATTTTATGCAGAACTTGATCACCCACATAGCCAGAAAGAGCAACATCTTTTTTGCAAGCCATTTAGGCCGACAGTTCTTTGGTTACATGTAGGCAGGCAAAGGAAACCAATCTCTCATAAAAGCATGTTTATTTCCTCATGAAATAAAATGCACGCTCGTGTTTCAATTCAAAAACATAAAAAAAATGCATTTAAATGCACACCTACCAAATCCCATATTCACTTTTTCAAGCCCGTAATCGAGTTTACAAAGGCATAATCACATTATTGTTTGCTCTCCTCCAGGATTAATTTGCATTTAGAGCTGCAATATATAAGTGCATCACATACACATATCTCTTACTGCATGATGATTCAACTTTGTATAAAAAAAAATAAAAAAACAACAACAATCTTTAAAAGAAATTTGACATTCCCCTCAGACTACACCCCACCTACACACAGCCGCTGATTGTGATTATACTGTATACTGATTATGTATTTTGCATGCCAGCCACGAAGCAGGAGAGTGGAGGGGAGCTTAAAGGGGCTTGGCAACTGTGGGACCCCCTGCTGAGATGAGAGAGGAGGTAAGAGCCAGGCAGAGGGGGGTGTGGAGAGGACTAACCAATCTGCCGCTTGCTGAGAAGAGGAACCATCATGGCCGCCCGGTCAGAGATCTGGTTCTCCTTGCGCACTCTTTTTTTTTTGTATCTTTTTTTTTTACTTTATTCCTCCCCTCTCTGCTAATTCTTGTTTTTGTATAGATATTTTTTGCTAACAGAGAACCACCTTTTTTCTCTTTTTTTTTTTTTTACCAGGACAAGTTTCATGAATCATGGAATCGTGCCTTGCCTACCTCTTCTTTTGTACCACCCCCAGACTGCCCCCTTTAACCTCCTATCCAGGCAAATGTTCCTCTACATGCCCCTCCCTAGATTATTATTATTCTATCTGCGGTCACTAAGGAGATACACAAGTCATCCATCACAATGCACAAATTCTCAGTGCGCAGATCCAGCCTAGTCCTAATTAAAAATCCTTTCCACACTTTTTCCGGGGAGATAATTAGACTTTCATCTCACCAGGGCGCCATGTCAAAAGATATATTCCTTTCTTCTAGCAATGAGATAAGAGAAAATACCGGGTATAAAACCACTTTCCTTTAGGGCATAAGTCAATAATTAAAGATATCTTGGAATAAAAGAAGTTGGCTTTAAAAAACAAAACAAAACAAAACAAAACATTAATACGGGGAGTCCAAGTAAGACAGGATGTCCAGATGAGGTTAAATACACAAATGTGGGATTTGTTTAGTACTGTGGGTTCAAGACATTCTTTTGAAGCAGCAACACTATGTCAACAACTCAATTTAGGAGTTCAGGAGGAATTCAGGAGGTCCAGCTAAATGCCTGAGTAAAAATCCAGCTAAAATAAGAGCTGGTATGGCTTGGGGCTTCAGGCAGTTCTGATATGAGACAGCTGGAAGGGTTGAATAATTGAAGAGTGCAGACCAGCGCTGAAACACCGACCATGTCCTCCCAGCTGTTCCACGTGCTGAGGCTGACACTTCAGCACTCATAAGACGTGTGCAGTTAACAGGGTCCATCTGTTATTGAGGGGTAATGAACGCATTCCAAGTCATGGCGAGATGAATCACACTTTAACGTATGACAATGGTAATGACCGCACTGGGTGTGCAGTAGCTATGGCAACAACAGCGATGCTTATGATTGAAAATGACAACTGATGCTAATGTTGATAATGACCACAATAATGACCACGATGATGACAATAACAGCAAGGGAGATGATAGTGCAGTACAAAAGCAACAATGAAAAATAAGAAGGTAATTTAGATGTCGGCACTGGCAAACAGGATCAGGAAAACGAATATTAGCAGTGCCATGGCTGTTATTGTTGACAGCCCTCCATAAACGAATGCCAAATTGAAAACTCATCATACTAATGTAGAACAGGCCACTGGTGAAAGGCATGGGAGAGCGTAACCTACAAAATCAATAACCCGGCTGCCTTTCATTACACAAGTGAAATTTGTATTCATCTCAGAGATATATCTTTATCCCACTTATACCCTTTGCCCAGGAGAAAATTCATTTAGTAATGATTACCTGACTCAGGTAAAACCAATTTCCATTCACTTGTTACCCAAGTCGGTGACAAGGGCACAGCTGGGGTCACTTTTCAGCAGTTTTTGGATTCAGGCAGCACCATCAGCACTTGAAGATATGTGTTTGTGAATACATTACTTTTTTTTTTTTACCTGTACTACAATGGTTGAACTACACTATAGTAACACTCATTCTTGACAGTGCAGATGTTTATTTTTGTGTGATTGGACACACTACCCTGCTCTATACCTGATTGTCAGTTCTCTGAAGAGTCTAATTATTGCTCATAAATGGCTGTTATTTACATAAACTCTAGTTTTGTTTTCATTGGTGCAATGTCAACATGGTTAAATTATCTATATATATAATCAAAATATCTGAATGGTTATTCAAGCATGAGCCCAGGGTAAAGTGTGCATGCTGTTTGGATAGGTTTCACTGCAGATGGGCATCTGTAGTCCAATTAAACTTAGAACATTTCATGTATTTCTAAAGACCACCCCCACTAAACAGCTGGCTAAAACACACTTAGCCTAATTATTTAAGCCACAGCCAGAGAAAATTTGAATATCTCAGCGCAGCCGAACTTTTCACAATACTTATTTTACATATGTTGGTACCAAAAAAGTAAACAAAGTTAGAAATGAAAATTCCTGTTTGGTGCAACCGATTAATATTTATTGATAGTATGAAAAGCGATGATATGATAGTAATCCCATGGTATGACTTAACAATTGTTTAGAGAAAAAAACACATTCAAATAACAAATAAAAAATTTAATTAGTGGGAGAAAGTGGTAAGTTATACTGGGGGAACGATTAGTTTCTTTTGCATGCAATTATGCTACCTAGAGGAAATCATAGCATCAACCAATTGTTTGTTTATTTGTGTTCCCATCTCAAGAGACATTGCTGCTAGGATAGAGTTCTCATTAGTGAATGTGTTGACATCAACAACAGTCCCACTTTGCTTTAGTGGTACTGTACAGCAGCTCTATTTCAAATGCTATCTTTTCATCCTTTATTTTTTTGTCACACATTAGATGGCCTTTGAGAGAACGATCAGTGGATTCTGTGTTTCGAAAAGTCACTTAAAGTATAACATTGACTTTTTCTTCAAGTGTTTTTTGTCGTGTGTTTTTTGTTCACTGTACACAGTGCTGATTGTACACAGTTTTGGGCTCATGCTAATTAGTCACCTTGAACATCTGACAGGAAGAACAACATATTTGTTGCACAACAGGGGGTAGCAGAGAGGGTCCGAAAGAGCAGAGCTATAACAAGCACACAGGAAAAACATCTCTCCAATACAGTGTGGAAATGTTACCCAACAATGGGATCTCAGACATATCTTTGTAGTTTGTTTTGTTTTTTTTTATAATTTTTTTAAAGATAACCGCAGCACATATTCTGATCTTTGTCCCAAAAAAAAGAAAAAAAGAAAGAACATCCATCCATAAACTCACAAGGTGCTACGATCATGTCAGTTCTGTACCTAACAAGAAACCCCAATGAATAATGAACAGTTTGAGACGTTGTGGTGAATGGTGCAGCGGTGCATCAGCCATGTTAGCCTTCGCTTTGGAGCCCGGTCCTGCTTCAGGGGAAGACTTTCAAAGCTCTGCAGTGCTGAAATGCTGCCCCGCTTTCAAAGACCTCCCGCTGATTGTGTCGGAGCGCAGAATCTCTCTGTACTCCATAAATTAAACTTCTCCCAATGGTCTCGTGTCATAAATGGAGGCTTCGTCCCTTCTCGGCGAGAACCACATTAATGAGGATGCAACTGAGCCTGAGGCATAATAATTTGTAAGCAGGAAAACACTCACATTTCTAACAATGTTAAGTGCAAGATAAAAAAAAGAATACACTGGTTTAACCATAACCTTTTTTTGAAATATCAGTTGCATTATTTATCACTTGCAAATGCAGGTTCCACTTTGATTATTAATCTTTACATTTGATGAATATGTTCTGGCTCTCTTTTGCGAAGGCACATCCTCCCTATTGATAGCTTGGCCCGGAGGAATTGATGTGTTTGGCGTAACCTAGTCTGTATTAGGTTCCGTGGGAGGTAAATCTTAGCAAGCATAGGTAATGCATCTGAACACAATCTGAACAATATAAAGTATAAGTTCTATGTTGTATTTTCAATTCTAAAATGGTTAATCTGTGCAGTTCTCAAACATATTGACGCCATCAGTGAAGACACAAGTTTAAACATGTGTGTGCTCTTGCTCGATCTTCTTCCGTCAATGGTGTCTCAAAATTACAACACAGTAACTCCGTCTTCTCAGAATAATGGGAAAGATTCACAGGAAATTACAAGCGATAAAAAAGTTTCTTTTTTGAGGATCCCCCCAATCCAAAATTATGACAGAAAAGGATGAAATTAGCATAGCTCATTCCCTCTTGCTCTGGAGCCATATTGTAGAACAATAGGACAGATGGCGAAGCAGAGAAAAGTTAGTCAATTACATTGATTTAGTGACAGGTGCCAATCAAGGCGACGTTGCTGTTGACTTTGATGATGAATGAACACAGGAGCTAACATGCTTCATTATGTCCCTTCATTATTTGGAGTGGTACACGTGCCAAGTTTAGACAAACAGGCCCATTCCCTGAAAACAGCTTCATTTGAATCCAAGTCAATAAGTCTCGCTCTCTCTCTCGGCCTGAAAGTAAACAAATGATCTAAACAGGGTCTATGATACTCTCAGCGGTCCAGAAGACCTTTTCTGTTGCTTTGCGCAAAATTGCCCTTTAATTGAATTCGAACATCAGTGCTTCAAGAATCTTTACAAAGCAAATGAATGTACAGTATATTGTCGGTTGGCATTCAAACTCAGGAGGGAAAATAGAGGTGTCCACCACTGATTGGGAGTTATATTGCCAACTAAACAGTACAATTGTTCATTACTGATTGGTTATCTTACTACGCTAATAATTTCTCCTACATTTGTTCTAATTAACAGCAAATTAATTGGATGTGTTCTTCCAATTAGTAGTGTTTAAAGAACAGAGATGCACTTCTTCCTTTTTGCCCTAATGTTCCTGACACCAGGTGGCTAGTATGTTCTCTAGGTTTGGGACCATGGGTTTGGTTGCGGGTAAATGCTTGTCAGTGGCATGGTAGGAAATGTTTCAGAAAGATCATTATAGTCACCTTCTAAATGTCATAGGCCTATTTCATGCTAAAAATACCTAAAGAACATCACTCTGAATGATAATTGCATGTACGTGAATGACTCCTCTTTGCTGTTCTAAGTCAAAGTTGACAAGTTTCCAGATAAATTGCAATTGCTCAAAAGTGTGTAAAAGCAGCTGTGTCCATAGAGCTACGTTGTACAAAATATAAAAGCCTTGGAGCTTCATTCGTACCATTGGGATTATAAATATTTGGTAGTAATATCATTAAGACAGCCTTGTAAACTCACAAAATAAAGACGAGGCATTTATAGAATTGGTATTCCTTCTCATACTGACTTTTATTTTTTGATGTTCTATAATAGTAATAATAATAATAGTATATTACATCAACATTATCCAATAATGATAATAATAATGATAATAAGAAAATATTCCACCAACATTATCTAATATTTTTAATGGAAAGTTGACATATGCAATAAGTGGTAAACAGAACTCAGAGCGTGCAAATATCTTCTAAAGATAAAAAATGTTTGTCAATAAAATACACAACTACATCAGAAACCTAACTTTTATATGGCAGAGCACACTATGAAAACCCCAAAACATTGTAGGATTTTTTTAAATATTTATGTATTTATTTTGATATAATTTGCTTTGCACTGTCACTCAACCTGAATAATTTAGTCATGCTTTTTTTATTATCCTTTGTTAAGAGACAAACAGATTGGTTCCATTTCTGGTATGAACCCTTACAATACACTCAATTTGAGTAATTAAACTTAATTATGAACAATAAGAGTATTAGAACAGCGGTGTGAGATTAAGACTTCAGCCCCATCCTCTGGAGCACTGAGTATATTACATGGAAAAAGACAGAAACTGCTAACTTCTTTGTGAATCCTTAAATGGCTCACAGCAAATGAGGTCATGATAAATGCATGTTTTAAACAACACTTGTATGCTTTAACTTTCATTATTGAAACATTTGTCTTTGAAATGTATAAGATGACATATCCTTGTTTAACTAAAGAATCAGTATGCATTAACTTCTTAAGTAATTTGGTATCTAGATAAAGGAGTACATTTTGGGATGCCAATTTATTTCGCTGATGTGTTAAAACAGATATATATATTTATATATGTATATATATTATTTTATTTATATAATAATTCGGTTTGCTTTAATCAGTGATTCGTTTACTGCAAAAAATATGCCTCTGTAAATTTGGCTGTTGAACCTTACTTTAGCAATTAGCATAGCAATTAGGGTACTTTTTGGCATTGTTTGACTTGCAAAAATGGGGCAGTGCCTATTGTTGTTTTGATCGTAACTTATCTGGCACAAAAAAAGTATCTGTATTACGTTTGGGAATACCTTATTAACTGATGCATTATATGATACTTTTGGGTCGTTTGATGACAGATCTGTGGCATATAATGCTTATTCAAGTGCCAGACGTTTAAAAAGTTAGTTTGTTTGTTGCTCGCTGGCATTTTACTCCATAAATGTTGACGAAAAGACTTCTCGTCTTTCACCAGACCTTTAACTGCTGCCCCAAAAACCTTTCCATTTGTGCATGTGTTGGCAACACAGGCCTCTTGACAAATCTCAATGCCATCTGTTTTGTTTGCAATGGTGTGCATTTATTTGTAAATAAAAATAAAGTTCATAGGGCTCTTGGGTTGGGTTTAGTTTGTCTGTTTGTCTAAACTTTGCATAATTGTATAAGCCTGTTCGAGCACTTCCTAAGTTAATTCAACAAATAATAAAACTTACTATCATTTTACCTATGAATCATGTCAGTAGGCTACTGTTACTTAAACACAATCAGAAAAGCAGACAAACACAGAATATCTGGAATTGGCATGATGCCAAAACCAGTTTGTACTTACTGTCCCCACCATTTTCAGAATTCACTGTGTACGGTGTTATAACTTAAATCATGCAATAACTCAAATGAGCACTTTGGAAACTTATTTAGAAGGAATTTGGGGTGAGAGCAGATACAGTAAGTCATTGGGGTTTTCAAGAGGGAACCTCCTATCGCAGGTGTTCCATTGAATTTAGCCCACCATACCCTCTGAAAGAATGGTGGTCAATGACATACATACAACACATCCACTGTTGTTATGGCCAGATAATCAAAATAATAATAATAGGATAGATAATAACGAATTTATTAAGGTGAGCGATCCCGACTCTATTTCACTATACATGACTGCATGCTGCACTCGGCAAGAAAGCTTACTTTTCTACCTTTTTTCTGTGATGTAACATATATCCCACAAAAATGTGTTCAGCCTAGTATAAAGACTGATTACTATGATGATGATATTATGATGTTATGGTCAAATTACCTTAATATATATCACTGGCATATCCAGGTGTTACTGACAACCCAGAAAGTGGTAACTATTGCAGAGAGGGACACCTGGGTTGTGAGCGTACCTGTTCCTTTCACAATGGTGGATTGGATGACATTTAACTGGAGTACTCCTGCAGACAGACTTTCCAGGCAGTCCTATTTTTCCAAACAAAAAACATTCACCGTGCCCAGTCAATCCTTAATTTAAAGCAATGTGAGCAATGACTGTCAAATCAATCAAACAAAAGTGTACAGACATTTATGTATTTAACATTTAACCTGCATCTGCAGTCAATGGTTGTCTAGCTTTAATGTTTAACAAAGAGTACTAAACTACTGAAACGGTTGCAATTTTTTTTGTGGAGACACCTCTTTTAAAACACATAAATCAAATAGAAAGTCCTTCAAAATCCAATGCCAAATCCTTCATAATGTAAGTCAATAGTACAGTCTTGTGGGAAAAGCTACAACATTTGACCAAATCTTGTACTATCTACACAATGGGGATTTGGTAGTGATGTTTTTCTTAACACAGATAGTGATGTTCTTTACCCTTTACAAAACAAGGGGGACATCATGAAATTGCCTTAAAGGGCATTTGTGATTGATGAAGTTATTCTTTAAAGGGCAATTCCTTAGCTGGTGTGCTTTAATTTCGATCAATATTTCAGAAAAAAAGTAATAACACCCTTGTCGTTCTCATCTCCTTGCTTTCCATCAGATGCCTTGTTACACTCATAGTATGACATACCATGTTTAAGGAAAAACCAATGAATAAAATATGAGTGAAAATTGTATTTCCCTTTTGAATAATGTAAAAGAGGGCACTATTGGGGTTCACTTCTCAAGGTTAGACAGTATTGTTTTGCTACTTTCCCGCTTGGCCTATGCTGTGTTCTTATTTGGTTAAAGAAATCAGAGGATATGATTCTATCAACACTTCTCGGGACAGCCTTGCCTTTACATCTTTCGGGGCTATATTAATCCAGGTAGCAGGAGGGAGAACGTCACGAGCTGGCTTTTGTCAAATGGCTTCAATGTGACTCACATAAGGTGAATAGTATCCCTCTAAGGAAATGTAATATGTAAATGATTGAGCATGAATAACAGTAAATTAGCAATAGAGATTTTAATCCCACATTTTTACAATATTAGCAATCATTTGACATGTTTTGTTCTCTTCTTTTATTGTGAAAACATGTCGTTGTATACCTTTGATCTTCCAGGGCTTTATGGACACAGGTTGCTAGGGTACTGGTTTTTAAAAGATTAGAATTTATTATAGTTTTATTATATTAGTAATATTTATTATAATTATATAATACATGCATAAAGTGTATACATTTTTGCATTCACAATCCCCAATGTATGTATCAGTAAGTACAAAAATAAACAAGGTTCGAGTCTCATAAATACTGTCAGATGATGTGCATAAAACGCAAAGCCCCTACCTTATCAAGTTTTCTTATCAAAGTGGCCTAGTTTCTAGTTTTAATTGAATGGTTTTGTATACTTTTTAATCAGTATATAAATAGTTTATATTTATATACTATTTAATATAGGACCGACCCTGGTGTCATTATAAGAATGATTACATATTATAACATATTATTTTCCCCAATTTATGAGAAAATATGGTTGGCTGCGGATGGATGGCGAGCGATGGAAGAGAGTTTTTGGGGGGTTTTAAACTGTACCTTTAATGAAGACACACCTACTTAAAGTCACGTGATAAAACAGAGGAAATTATCGTCCAAATACAAATATTTTTGTTATCGCTGTAACCCGCCCTGTTTTTTTTTTTGTATATGTATTACATTTTAAAACCAATGTAGCCAGTTTCGGTTTAAAATAGCTGACCTCCTTCCCGAGTCCCAGTTGGCTATCCCGGATGTGGTGCGATGGTTGAAAGACTTCTAGCCTAGCTGCAGCAACGAATAGTTAGCCCCTGTAACATTACATCCGATTAAAAAAAAAATGAGATTATTGATTTTTATTTCACTTTTTCGGTGTGGTCATACGACCTTACCCATTGTTATCAATACGTGGCCCTTCAAGGATGCCTCAGCAACAGGTACTAACAAGAATTGCAGCTTGAACTGTCCTTAAGTGAAGTTTTTGGGAGGAAAGAAGCTATATCCTCATTGTATAATTAATTGCTACTTCAGTGATGATTTACCATCTATAATTGTTGATTTTTTAATACACAGGATTAATTATTTTTTAAAACAATTGATCCTCTGTTCAGTATTTCGTAAAAGTAAATTATATCTTTCTAGAAAAATATAAAACTGCCAGGGACTCCAGACAAGAGAACAGTGTGAAGATCTAGCTACATAAAATGCGGCCAGTTGGCGATACAATTTGAATGTTACTTTGTCAGCATCATATTTCAACCAAAATACATATAAAGCAAACAAATAAATTAATTGCAACAAAGATGTTTTGCTAATAATTTTAAAGAACAGAAATGGGGTTGTACATTTCCCTATTGCACTTTGTATACTGACATGTGACAAATTAAACCGAACTTTGAACTTTAACTCCATGATGAATGTGACTTGGCTTGCTAAAGAACTAGTAATACGCATGGCATGTTTTAATTGCTTACATTAAAACATGTTCTCCCACTGAGATCATGATTTATGTTAAGTGGTAACGGTTAGCCCAACTTCCCAAGTTTCAAACAAAAGTTATGAATCATTTACAAACAGTTTACTGTCTATCTTTCTAACACCCAATTACACAAATGTTTATGTTAATATAGCATACCAGTTAAACAGAATAGTAAAAAAAAAAAGTATATTCCTTTAGTTGCCAAAGTTGGTACATCATAAATTGGCCTAAACTGCCCAAATAGTTATTTTTGATAACCGGATATTTCTGTCAAATACAGAACTCCTGGCGACCCTAGGGCTACATCTCCATCACAAGAATACTCTGCAAGCTGTTCAGAGTATGCAACCAGTTGGTATTTTAATCCCCCTAGTGGGTTTGGATTAGTGACCAAATGGTGAAATGGCCCTTGTTCTGAACATGAATTGGTTGAGATGGTCAGCCTGGTCGAATCCACATAAATTTCAGCAGTGCTAATTCCCCTCTCTGTATCTCAATCAACTAAGTTTAAGTGCCTGTGCGTGGTGTGGTGTGGATGTGTTATTGTCATTTGGTTTACAGCTAATTTTTCACAATAGCACACTTTTCTAAATCGCAAATAAAGACCACTCAGTGTTTTTTTTAGAACTGCATATCTCCGGTTAACGCTCACATGGACACATTTCCTTCAATCGCAGCGTGGAATGTCCTGCAGGCAGGGGGTTCAGTGCTGGATGCTGTGGAGACAGGCTGTGCCCGCTGTGAGGCAGACCAGTGTGATGGCAGCGTAGGCTTCGGAGGGAGCCCTGATGAGAATGGAGAGACCACCCTGGACGCCATGATCATGAATGGGTGAGCTTTACAACGCACTGACTGGTTTTAGGATCAGAGCTTCACTTGAAAGTGACCTTCAATTTTGCATTGCTCTTTTGGTTTGTCGAAATAAGTTTGTACACATTACACAAGTTAAAAACTTTATCTTTTGCAACAAAAAACCTATGCACATGCAGTGACACCATGGAGGTCGGTGCAGTGGCACAACTAAAGAGAATAAAGAATGCCATCGGTGTTGCCAGATCTGTGATGGAGAACACCCATCATACACTCCTGGTGGGAGAGTCAGGTCTGTACCCTTTTTTACTTTACTATCATAAGTGACCCATTAACAGTCCACACCACTACATATATTGATTCAAACTTCCATCTGACTCAATTACCCATAGGTAAAACTATTTGATATACTGTAGGTCATAACAAAACTGTATATTTCACGCTTCCTAATAGCCTAATATGTCCTCCTGCAGCATCAATGTATGCTCAGAACATGGGCTTCCTAGCAGAAGACCTTACCACCAACACATCAATGAGCCTTCACACACAATGGCTAAAGGGCAACTGCCAACCCAATTATCGAAAGGTGCGTCTTGTTTCAGCCCTTTTTTATCAAAAGAAATGACCATGTCATAAAAAATGCAATAGTGGCATATTCATGAACTAGCATAACAAGACAAGGCACTGACTGTCAAATAAAAACTTTGTTCAAAGTTCATGACCCAAACGTTGATATACTACTGCCAAACCTTCACAGAGTAAAGAAATGTATTATTTTTAGTCTTATTTGAAAACTTTGGAAGGTTTCCATCTTCACCTTCACCAAAGTTGAAATAAAATAGACCTCTTGGCATGAATAATGCATTCAGCGCCATATGAAAGAGACTTGTTGATCCAACTTGCTGTAAGCTTCGGCATAATAAAGAGTTGTAGAAAATGCGTACCTGTTTAGAGGACTACTGATCTGGTAAAACTCAACTAATCAGGGGTCTGGAAACTAGAAATATTGCTGAAAATGTAGGTCTTCATTGTCCGTGCTTCCAAAACTAGACAGCTAATGTATGTTTCTGTTTTTGCAGTCTTGTACAACCGGGACATTGTAATTACAACTCTTGTCTTGCTGCTCATGTTCAATTAAAGATTGTTTGTTTACATAGCACATTTTGAGTGGTATACCATTAGTTGATGATAATAATAATAATAATTAAACCATTTATTTATATATCGCTTTTCTAAAACCCAGACTCTTTACTTGATAAAATACGCTTTACATGGTAGTTGAAAAGGATAAGTAACTCCTTATAATTTATTTCCTATCTGTTATGGACAGAACGTTTTTCCGGATCCCACCAAAAGTTGTGGACCGTACAAGCCTGGAGCCATGATGAGGCAAAAGTGGAAAAGACTACACACAGATATACACTCACATGACACTATTGGTTAGTCCTTATTGCAGCTGTGGAATCTTGTAGAAACAAAGCACTATTAATCATCTATGTAATATTACAAACATGATTATAAAATGTGCGTTTTAACTTAAATGGCTTCGTCTTATTTATGTATTGTTTGTATGTATATATATATATATATATATATATATATGACTTCTATTTTACTTGCTTTAGGCATGATTGCTATCGGGGAAAATGGGCATGTTGCTGCAGGAACATCTACCAACGGTGCAAACCATAAGGTCCCTGGGTGTGTATGGCACATGTATATTGCTGCTTCATCTTTCAACTAGACTGAATCAAGCGAACATAACGTGATTGCAGTTGCTGTGATTGAGAAACCTTTCCCTTATGCTGCAGACGAGTGGGTGACTCTCCCATTGCTGGTGCTGGGGCATACGCTGACAGCACAGCAGGGGGGGCCGCAGCCACAGGGGACGGGGATGTGATGATGCGCTTCCTTCCCAGGTATTCAGTTTTTTTTTGTGTTTTTTTTTAAACATGCACAGAACCAGTCAAAAGTTTTGGACACACTGGTACTGTTTAGCAAGGTATTTTGTTGCACAGATGACATCATTCTTTTAAGATATTTCTGTTAAAACAAAGAAAAGAGAACTTTTCATATTCAAAGTAGCTATACTAAAGCTTACATTGCAGCCATCCAATTAGTTAGGATTAGCAGCAAACTGTTTTGTCCCATTTTATCATCTGTACTAATCTGCATTGCTGTCATGCAGTAGATCTATATTTGGTACCAAGTATGTCATTCTACCATCAGTTACTTGGCTGTCGAGCTGATGAGAACAGGAATGGATCCATCCGCAGCCTGTAAAACAGCCATCTCTAGGATCAAGAGGCATTACCCTAGCTTCTTTGGTGCCGTCATCTGTGCCAATACAACAGGCCACTATGGTGAGTAATTGTACATTCAAATAACCATTACTGCCAGTCCGATTTGACTGAAGAAGCATATAGCAGAGAATAGACCACTTTTTCTACACAGTTTACCGAGTCCAACTCAGGTTCTAACAAGGACAAACTGTATTATACATTGCACACTAAGTTAAAGGCGAGGGAGTGTTAAATTGCTTGTAATGAGCAGATTCAAAAGAAATCCTGTCAATAATGGCAGCTAGATGCATTCTGTTTATGTTTTTTGCTCTCACTCAATCAACTTGTCATACCTTATCAAATATATATAAGTTTTATTTAGAAGTTTTTTCACAAGTACAATAAGTTATTTTTGTTATTCATCCAAAGGGGCTGCGTGCAACAAATACCCTGGATTCTCTCAGTTCCATTTCATGGTGTCTGAATCTCAGTCTAAAGTTCCTTTGTCAAAATATGTGGACTGCTTTTAATGTAATGACATCTTTTTATTGTTGATTAAACTATCAATTATGTGTACAATTATGGTGTAATTACAAATGAACAATAATGACATAATGGGATATATCTTTTGTTTACCTGTCTAAATAAATTTTTTAAACAAAGATCAGTTTAAAGTCATGAATCTTTCATTTTGAAATATTGACATAAGTGGTGATGAAGAATGAAAAAAGCCAATGCTATTTACATCTGAAAAGATCCAACCAAGGTAAATGCCAATGGATGAATAAAACACATTAGGAAAAGGGACAGCTTTTGACTTTTCGTTTTTTCAAACAATTGCTCTCTCTCGAGTGTCAGCACCCGGGAAGACCAGCTATTCCCGGGCCATTCTGAACCCACTGGAAGAAATCACACTGTTTGCCCATTTTGGCACCACAGATATAAAATTTGCGTCCGTTGTTTGGTCCCAGTTTGAGGACAGTCCTAATAAGGCACCGTTTCCCATGGTTACAGCTAGGGAAATGCAGATCAGCCCACTACAGATACAAAACAAACAACGTACAAATAATTATTAATAATTTTGATGAAATTTTAAATTTACATTTCAAAAAGATGAAATTTACATTTTATAATGGCAGTATTACAGTAGAGTAGTGACAGTATACTAGATACAGTATATTTTTTATTGCAATAGGGTTGAAAGGTTCCACCAAAATCCATACAAATTTCAAATTTATAGTTGTAGTTTTTTTCGAAGGAATCTTGACATATATCAATTGGTGAAAGCGAATTTCTCACGCAAGTGTTTTTAAAACTCCCACTAACCAATCCATTTTCTTACATGACTCTCCAGTGTAATTTCTTGTACCTCAAAGAACTTGCACTGCGTTTCCTTAGGGAGGGAACAGGCATAGAACGGTCGTCCCTTATTCTCCCCGTCTTTGTGGACCACTCTGAGGACTGCGGGCCTGCGATGAGACACACAGCACGGCATGCTGGGAATGGGAGGGCTAGGTGCGCTTCCATGCGGTGATTTAGCCTTCGAGCTGGCGGCAGTAGACAAATGGACTTATTAGACTAGTCAAGAGATTTTTTTGATTTTTTATTGGAAAACTAAAGGATAACCGTCATAACAACCGGTCTTCATTAGAAGAAGAATGTAAATAAAAACTCTGGGCAACAGTACAAGCAGGATCGTGTGGTATCACAATTACTTGTACACATTTACCGGGGCATAATTTGCAGGTGGCTATTCATCAAGCTGCACGTTTTTACACCACAGACCTTTTCTTACAATTGTACATTAAAAATTCCAGAGACAGGCACTTTTTCATTCCACTTATCTCAAAAAAGTTGCAAAAACTTCTCTTATTATAACTTTTATTCATGAATAGCCGAGCACGGTATAATACTCACCTCGAGTTGTGGGTTTCATTTTGAGCTTTGTTAGTGCGAAACGGACTGTGATCAATTCTCATTTTCTTGGATGGCTGACTGTAGGAGGCCAGCGATTCCCCATCGGAGAGCCTGGCGCTTTTCTTATGCCAGCCACCAGAGGCATAATTGGGACTTGTTGTCCCTTGGCAGACATTGTGTTTATTTAAACCCCTCTCCACTGCCAAGGCATTCAGATGACTGCCGGCAGGGGAGAGCTGGGAGTTTACAGGCTTATTTTCTTCACCCAAATCTGTTAAAACCAAGGTGGTGGTCCCGAACACTGCGCTTCGGTTCATTTTGATCTCCCCTTGTGGTTTAGTGAAGGCATTACAGGGGAATTTGATCAGGTCTCTAGTGAAAGCTGATGGTTCCACCCTTGTGTCACCTATGGAGACTGCAGAAGGAGACACACCAAGAGCACAGCTGTAATGAGGCTACGGCTCTGTTGTAATTCACCAATTAACATGCATTTACCATGAGCAGTTAGTTCAAGTAAATAATGTAAAGTGTAAAGAACAAAACACGACAAAATGTATATTGCCGACTTCTTGTATTTTCAATTCAATAAAAATAAAAGGTAACTTAAATATTCAAGGTACCATGTACAACTAGTAAGGGGGAAAAAAAGTCATATCGCTCATGTGTGGTGCAGTTTTGCTGCTAAATGAAACTAAGGCAATGGATTCACCCTCAGCTCTAGGAGTGAGACAGGCATTGCATGCCTTGGCTGATGGCTCGTTGATGAGGGTGCAGAGCTGGCAGGCCCATTCCTCTTCCTCCTTCTTCGCCACATGCTCATTGCTTCCCTGGTCTCTGTGGTGTGCCCAACCAACCAAACTGTTTCGAGTTGGCAGCTTGCTGATTATAGGGGTAGATATAAATGGTACATGGTGTAAGAATGACAATAATAACACATATGTGGGTCTAAAATAAGAATTGCTGGCGACTAAGATTCAGGGAAGTGTGAGGCATAAATACGTTTCTTTACGAATGCCGCTATAGGTCTCTGAATATTTTAGCTACCAAAACTATACTCGCCATTTTATTTTAGCATTAAAAAAATATAATGTTAATGTAGGTTATAAGAAACCTAGAATGCATGCAAGCTTCAAATGTATGTATAATGTTTGACAAGGCTGTCAAAGCTGTAAAGCAAACAGACACAAAAAAAGAAAGAGAAAAAAAAAAAGTAGTGTTGGCTTTCTAAAAACTTCTGACAAATTCTTTCATCAGCTGTGCATCACCGTATAGGGCTTTGGGCTCTAACCCCTCGCAAAGCCTTTCTCAAACACCACCCAGGAGGCGCTGAGCAGACTCCAAACAAGCTTACCCACACACAGTATATGCACATCCATTTCCTCTCACACTCACTGCTCCCAGTCAAGCCCAAATTGCATCTGATTATGGCTGCCCTCTATTACATGAACGACTTTGTATTTAATTACATGTTTCCTGGGCGTTACCAAGCCGGTCTGTACCTGAGGTCGACCTGACCTGGGTCGCTGCTCTGGCAACTGTCGCAGAAGTATGTCATCCTGCCATTGTCTCCAAGGCGACAGACTGTGATGCGAGCGGAGCACTGGCCGCAGAGAGGGCGTTTGTATACCTTATAGTGTTTGTAAAGAGGGGAGCCGGATTTACGACACTGGGAAACAAGAGGGAAGGCACACAAAGCGTCAGTCTCGCATTGCAGACGAAGCAACGAGCATTATTGAGTGGTGGACGACGCGGCTTTAACCTGATTAAAGATCAGTTGTTAATGTGTGATGTGTTGTCTACCTTGTAAAACAGAAGAGTGAAATCCCGAGTCATCTTGACCAGGCGTCGTATCTGGTCATCTCCTAGTTGCTTGACCTGAAAGAATTTTTTTTATTTTTGAAGGTGCTCAGTAAGTCATATTCCCCTTTGTAGACTACCTGGAAAAAATTGTTCAAAAGCTAGCGAAACCACTATAATAAAGATAGTTTGGTAAAAGTTATATCACATAGTGCTATACAGTCCATCACCCAAGGAAATGTCACGTATAATGACCCCCCCCTTTACGATGCAAAGTGCTTTGAAAGGTCTCTCTAAAAGCTTCAAATGACTAAAGGCAATTGACTATCAGCAAACCGTAACAGCAGGGTGGAGACCAGAGTCAAATAGGGCCTCGTTCTTTATAATGTTCCCCACTCCGGGGAGGACTGCCTGGTCTAGAAGTACGTCACAGAGCATCCTGTCGCTCTCTCTCTTCACAGTTTCCTCCGCACGGGAGAAGCTGAAGTTGGAGGAGCAAATATCCAGGCAACCCAAGGTCCTCACTTTCTGCTCACAGTCTTCGGTAAACCTGAGACAAAAATGCACTTATTGAAAAAATGCATTAGTGTGTAACACTTGAGACCCCTTGTTCAATGACAATATGAAGTTAGTAGTGTGTGGACGTAAAAAAAAAAAAAAGGGAGGGAGAGAGAGACCCTGTGCACCCACAGCAAGGATGATGGCGGTCTAAGAATTTTCCCTCATACAGTTAAGATTGCATTGTTGCCACATAAAACCCAAAGTCCGCCTCATGTCATTACCTGCTTTCCACAGTGGAGTCGAAAAAGCAGACCACATCTTTAGACAGGTGGATCTCTATCACTGGAACGTCTCCTTTCCTCTCCACAGGGTTTATACGCATAGACCCATTCATTCCAAAGTGGAATCTTATAGAACATGAAAAAATATATATGTTTCAAGCTTATTAGCTTGTTGTATAGTTGTTAAATTATTACAGCAAGCATTTATAGTAATGGCTATGATTTAAATCAATACCTCAAAGCTCTGGTACCAAAATACATGAAGAGCTCTTTTCCTAGGGTCTCAACGCCTGTGAATTGACATCCACGGAAAATGTTGAAGGAGCATCTGTTGATGTCGCTTCTAGACTAAATAGAAAACAAAAGTAATAAACGGTCAAGTAAGTGGCTGACAAGCATTTCAATAACAGACATGTGCACATTGTTTTTGATATAGTTCTGTTTTGCTAGATACTAAACGACGGTGGATTGAAGCACTGCAAAAAAAAGACAGAAGTATAGTTACAATTTGTCGTGGAATACTTGAATTTGTCAGGCTAATTATGAATAGCTAACTACCTGCTTTGTCGATTCTGTCAAACTCCCTCGAATCTCTTTAACTTCCTGTCCTCTTTGTACCTTTGATCGAATCTTCTCTCCGTTTAACGTGCACCCTGGACCCTCAACCATTTTAGATAGCAGAAATTAACTGTAATATTCAAGTCAATCTCCAAGTTTCAGATATAACCGATATTTGTGTTTATTTGCGCAGATCTTACTACAAGCAACATTGTTTACCAAGATCGCTGACCTCACTCCCTGGGCCCGCCACCACATTCAAATGTACGCATGCGTTGAGTTATTTATTTATTTATTTTTACTCAACAAGGCATCAAATCTAGCAAATCAGCTCTTGTAAATGTATTATAGTTATTTATATTGTTTGCATTTAAATAATTATTGAGTTTGAAAACATAATCATAATTTCAAGTAATTCATAAAAATTGAAGTTAGTTTGTTTAATAATAATCTCACCCACCAAGTTACGTAATTATTCAAATGTTGAATAACACTGTCCTCTTGTGGCATTAATCTGAAATGAATAATTGTGTTGGTAGCATGGTTTTTTACAGATTAAAAATGTGTGAACTAAGAACTTCATTTTTAAGGCTATGTTAAAAATGCATGTATTAAATGCATGTTCTTTGAATACATATGTCAAACATTAAACTCTTTCAATTGTCTTACGCCAATACACACCGTCAACAGTTCATCCCTGTCTGAGGTTAAATAAAAAATATATGAATACATATAAAATACTACGGGCCATTCTACACTTGAGCTTTAGCATTACTGTACAGCTAGTTTGTACATTCTAGATGAGATGATACTTTATTTGTATTATTAGGTTTTCTTGTTATCACGGTGGCGCAGTGGTTAGTGCTGTTGCCTCACAGTAAGAAGGTCCTGAGTTCGATTCCCACCTGAGGGCCTTTCTGTGTGGAGTTTGCATGTTCTCCCCGTGTTAGCGTGGGTTTCCTCCAGGCACTCCGGTTTCCTCCCACATTCCAAAAACAGGCAGGTAAATTGGTGACTCCAAATTGTCCATAGGTGTGAATGTGTGTGTGAATGATTGTATGTCTATGTGTTAGCCCTGCGATGGATTTGCGATCTGTCTAGGGTGTACCCCGCCTCTCGCCCTAAGTCAGCTGGGATAGGCTCCAGCCCCCCCGCGACCCTGCATAGGATAAGCGGTTCTAATAATGGATGCATGGATGGATATGGATATATATATATATATATATGTCATAGAGGATCTATCACAGTTTATTAAAGACTCTTTTCAATTATATATCTAGCCGTACAGATTGCAGGTATAAATGTGTCAAAGTCACCCCCGGGCCAATATGTATTTGCTCTCAATCCAAATACAGCCTAAACATTAGTTTCTATAGTGGTTCTTTGGGATTGTATGAAATATCTTTTGATATTTTGTTTCTCCAAGCCAAGTTTAATAATGTCTTCAATCTAACTATTGAATTCAGTGTTGGTAGAAAGTCAATGGGAAGAAAAAGTATTGATGTTATTACTTGGTAAGAAGGAAATCAAAGGGAACCAGAAACCTGCAGCTTAACGATGTGCGGTAGGTTTGAGAAAAGGTAAAGAAACAAGCGAGAGCACCTTTCATCCTTGGATCAAGTTCCGAGCTCAGGATGAATCAATGGTCTTATGTTTGCAAATAAAAACCATTATTGTTATAATACTATAAATATAACAAGTAAAGTATAAAGAATGTTCACAAGACTAATGTAGTGGGACCAGTCCCAGAAACATGAATACATGTTCAACAGAGGCTATTTCATACCCTGCTTGTTGCTGTTTGCCATTAATTTATTTTCATCTCTATTTTTTGCAATCCAACTCCAAATCACTCCATACAACTTCATTTCTAGCTTCATTAAATCTAATTTAGCATGTGGTCTTTGTAGACATAATAAAACCGATGACCTTGCAGTGTACACTCGTGTGCAATTAGCTTGGCTCCTTTTTGCTTATATTTTATCTGTAGTTCTTTGATTGATATTGCATTCCAAACCGGTTAGCCGTTCTTGTTCTCTTTGACTAATTAGCCACAGAGTGCAGGGGGCGGGCTGGGAGGTAGCCCCTCATACGGTGTTGTTTAAGGTCAAGCAGTCAAAATGGATCCTGGGGGACATTTGGAATAAATCGGCTACACTTCTCGAGACAGTCATTTAATCTCTCTAGAGTCTCTTCTCTCAAAATCATGTATTACTATAGAGCCTTGTTTTATCCTGCAGGGAAAGCTTGTGACAAAGTGTTCATGTTTTGGTCATGTGTCGATTAGCACACCAAGCGACTTGGCAGGAAATGGTTTGGTGACCTAGCAATGACCAAACCTATCTTCTCTCTGAGTTTAGACTCAGTAACGTCTAAACTCATCTTCTTATTTTACTCTTACCGATGGTCTATGCTTGATAGTGGAGAGCCACTCGTCTCTAAAACAATTCGTTTTAATCATGCATGCACCGTGTAGGCACACAAATAATCAATCAAACTAATTGGAGATATTGTGCAACTATTGATATGGGTAAACAAACTAAGCGTTGAAAGAATTATAAATGTAAATTTCATCAATACAAACATTATTTTTCTCTTAATGACCTGTTATGCCATAGATTAATTATGATCACTGGACTTTTTTTGGGGACAAAATACCAAACCTTTTGTTTTTTTGTCATTTTTTCCCCTCTCCCTGCACTGTCTCCATTCGGCAGGATTGCTTTGAGACTTAGATCTGTTAAATCTGTAATCACTCTTCAATCTGCCTTGAAGAGAAAAAGAAATCTAATTTGATAAGGACGTAATGAACCCACACGGCCATTATTCTAGATAACCTATTTTGGAGGCTGGTTGAGCACTGATGAAAATTGTATTTAACATAGTTGGCTAATTTCTCCATTTTGATCAGTGAGAGAAAACCCAGAGATGATGGTCTGTTTTTCGCATCCTTGCCAATTTTCTTTGAACTCTCCAAGTTGCCAAGGATCATTACCTCGAAGAGCTTCAAACACTCTCCCCTTATTTAATGATTCAAAGGCAATGAGTCTAATCTTGGGCCAAAACCTAGGCACTGCATTCAGTATGCATGCAAGTGCAGGAGACAGTGTCTATGTTCTGTCCCAGTGAAGGACTTCCTCACTGGTCATTCTAGGATGGGATCAACTGATGGTTTGTTCTATTCCTGCACTGTGTTCAGTACAATTACAGTGCAAATAGTATATTTTCATTTTACCTTACCAAGTAGCCTAATCAATTATTTCTGAGCCATACATATTCCTCTTCAGTGGTGTCCCTTATGTGAGCTATGAGGTTTGCTTCCACCGTTTTTGCACTGGTCACAAACTAGCAGGAGGGTCCACCACAGTGGATGAGGGGAAAAGAAAGACACCTGCTCCCACCTTCCTTCAAGTGATGATTTTATAGATGCAACATCACACTGACTAATCACCATTACGTTCACACCTATAGAGATCAGCATAAAAATCGAACATGATGTTGAACCAACACTTCAATGAAATCGCACAACGCCACAGTACTTAAACTACACTCAACATTTAGGTTTTGTAAGTTTCTGTATACAAGGAGGGCGTGTTCAATGATTATTTTACTTAGATTGTAGAATATCTGGGTTGAGACAAATACATCCCCACTTGGTATCCCTAAACAATAGATGAGATTACTTTACACTCCAATTGACACCGTTTAATTTGTGAGGTACATGAAACACAAAACGTTAATGAAGCCACGAGCCAAAAATAATGTATGCTTTCTTGGAACTTGCTCATGCCTTGAAAATACCATTGCCACCTTTGTCACTTTTAAATATGCTTGGTTTCCCCCAGTTAAATTAATGGGTCTCCTTATTAAAAGTGAAATTATTAATTAAAAAGACTTGAATTAAAACATTAGGAATCCATCAAAAAGAAGATATAATGCATAATTAACTTTAGGATCTCAATTGCATTTTGTTCTCCTGCTCCCTGTTGGAAAGGGAATAGAATGAGGCAGTGGTATGGCTGTGGACTATAACTAAGTGCTGTGCTGTGCCATCTCCATCTTGCATAGAACTGACCATGGGCCCAGCTTGGCGACAGGCCTCCCCTTCAAGGTTTGCTTTGCATCTGTTTTTACCGAACTGCTTCACTGGAGTTACCCCCCCCCCCCCCTGCTCCTGCTTACCCTCCCGAGGTCTGGCACACCACACATCGAAGCAGCTCCCACTGAAAAACACATTCAGTCAACGTCACATCTATCAGCAAGCAGCTAGCCAGGCACACTGAACAAAGAAAAATATTGACAAAGTGTCCAGCAGCCATCTTATTATCTAGCAGAGGGTTGGAGTTGGCCCAGAAGCACAGGCGGGTGGCGACAGTGCTCTGGCTTGAGAGAAGCTTCCAAGTGCCCATGTTTGTAGAGCTAACAAAGCTGGAAGGCCTCTTGGTGGATAGAGCTAGGGGTGCAGCCATTGTATGTTACATTCATGTGGCTGGCTCAGATAGCACACTAGGCTGGAGGTCAAAGCGTGGAAAGATCTTAACATGAGAGACTTTGTTCAGTCTTGTTGGCCCGAGCAACAAAACAACCAATTTTGGCTCATACCAGACATTCAAACATTTACTGATAACGGCATGATAACACTATTCACAACCACATTTTGCTTTTTATTCAATCACAAACTATTCTACTATTAGATCTGCATGTTGGTGCATTACATGCAATACTGTATGCTGGCATAAGGTTACTGACATTTTTCTGTTTGTAAGGATCAAAATATCGGCTGCTATATAAATGTGAATTAAGTTATTGGCATGTTGTCTTTAGCTCTTCAAAATGACATAAGAAATAACATTAACTGCCTCGTTCTGCAACAATAAATCTGTCTGTAAATGATGTGCACTCCATTGTGTATACATTTCATGAAAAGGTTGAATTTAAAAGTCTAATATCTGGTGTCAGAGAACATAATCTATTAGAAAACATTGCAATCTCATCATTACAAAGTAAATGTTTTGTCACATGCGCAACGCGTCTCAAAACGCTAGCTTAGACAGTTCGAGTGACTGTAAAAATGTATTTAATAATAGTGTTGGTGAAAGGTAATTTATAATTTTTCATTCACTAAATTACTATTCATCCTTTCAGTCAATCAGAATGACAAAGCAATTTGGAAAAAGAGGAATATTAGATTTTTTATAGGAGGGGAGCATAGAGCTATTTTCAACAAAACTTCAAAAGAGATCAAAGCGTGCTCATTTTGGAGTGGCTTGAAAACAGAAGCAAGTCCCTGGTTACAGCATTGGTAATTGAACTGAGAACTGAATCACTGAAGTAGGCCAAGCTTTCGAACGTGAGGTAAATGTGACGCCATTTATTGTTGTGTTCATTCATTTCATAAGCAGAGCCAGAATGAATGTATGCCAGTTTCAATTCATATCTAATGAGTGATTTACAAAGAATGCCACTTAACTACCCAAAAAATCTATGAGGTTTTAATAATAGGAGTTAATGCATTTGGCACACCTTGGAATGCACAGGAGTAAAGAGAATGCCAGACACATCTCTCGATAAATTTAACAACACTATCCAAAATAATCTTAATAACTCATCATGTGAATTTGAAATAGTGTGGATGTAGACAAAGTGAAATTACGTTATGGTGCTTGCTAAAAACTCTGTTGGTTAAAGTCTGTAACCCATTTAACCCAAACAACCTAGTGTATTTTCCCTGAGACATGATTTAATTGCCACAGTTCATTATTCAACTACAGCTGTTCTCATTATGTTGCATTCACATTAAAAAGTCCCAATCATGTGGTGTCAAACTCAGTAAAATGAATCCTTTTTTTACCTTTCATACATTTGATTTCGTTTCGGATCTATAACCACATATGTGCAGAACTGACCTAAACAAGTCCCGGGGGCCCTCTGAAAAGACTGTTAAAACCCTAACCCAACTATGACCTGGTCTCTATAGTGTTGACCTTGACTGTTATCAACACACATTCTCAAAGGTGATGAATTGTGCTCCCCTGATGAGGAAGCATAACTATGAACTACCAAAGGAGCCATTCTGTAAAGCACCTTTAAGAAATAAGACGTTGAGTCTCCCCTTTAAGGAAATGCAAGACAGGCCTCTCATTTAATGTCAAGTGAAGGAGAGGCAGGAGCACGGATGGATGGATTTACCTATTACCACCTCTTGTCATGGTTGATTTGCAAAAGTGGCAGTAGATGCTGAAATAATGGACGAAATGTATCTGCTGTTTTCAAACTGTCAGAAGAGTGAAAGGGTAAAGGGAAATGCGGTGTTAAAAGCATGGCAAATGTCCACCGCTCCAACTTGATCACGCAGCTCTCATGTCTTATCTCCCTAGTAGATGGAGGGAGAACGCATATGATTTGGAGTGGACTGGTAGGATGTCTCATCAAGCGGTAGACTACAATGTCAAGCATTTTAGTTGGTGTCAAGTTGGATACAAGCAACAAGGTAGGCCGCTTAGAATGCTGTGACTTCCCTTTGAAAATGAAGTGAGACTTACATCAAGCACGCGTCACTTTAGTCAGACCATTGAAGGTGAATTATGTTCCCCAGAGTCCTAGGGCTCCGCGAGTCCTGCTGGGTTACCATGGACTTGCCAAAATCGTGCAACTTAAACCGGTGTCAACATGTACAGCTATTTTTTTATTTTGTTTTTGAGCGCATTCTCTAATAGTAAAAAAAATTTTTTTATGGTATTATACTTGATAATGAAATGTTTTACTTCATTATTTTTCTAACATTTAATAAAATCATTTTGAATCAATTAAATCTGTTCATTGAATCCTGCCATTAATACATCAAAGCCAATTTCACAAACCAGTCCATATAATTTCTAATTCAGATCAATTTCACAGAAAAAAAAATACATTCTATTGGATTGCGTTTCATGAATCTTTCAACATGGCAGTCTACAGTTCACACCACAATGGGACAGAATCCAATATCTCAATGCAGCACCTGTAGTTGGGTTAAAAATGCTTACACCCTTGAATGCCCTGATCCTGCTTTACTGGCACTGAGAGGCGTTGACTCCCTGTCTGGCTGCTTGTGTGTAATCACTACACTTCCACCACTGGGGCCAGTCCTCCGACCCTTTTTAGCAGCCTCTCTTTCATGTTGTATAATCTCCCCCTCTGCAGAGTGGCCCATGTGAAGAGCTTGTGATTGACGGCTGCCCCTCCTGGAGGACTGACAAGAGGGCTTGTGTCTCTGAGGCTTTTTAAGTGGATGAATGCAAATCTATCTGGGTTCTTGTCTCCTTTTCCGTTACCGTGTATGTCTGCTTTTTATTTTGAAGATTGACTCCTGTTCCTAAAAAATGCCTAAGGTGCCCTTGCATTGTAGAGATAATAATGCCATTGTCTTCAGTGTCTTGTATACAAAAGCGCACTATAAACAAGGCATAAACTATGTGTCACAGGACATGGTGTGATTACAGACTTATTTATTTTGTGCTGCAATTATCAAAATGATGCCAATGAGCATTTCAGTAGTTTACTGTCAGTTACAGGTCCTGTATTATCTATGTTATTTATTCTAAGGCAAATCTTTTACATTTCTTTAACATCAATGCAACGTTTTTTTCTGATTTAAGATTGTCCTCTATGTGGCCTGAGTTGAACACTGCAGCGGTTCAGTTAAATAATATTAACCCATTACAAAACTCAGAAAGGAGAGGGGATACAATAGCAACCTATTCACTTTTTCTTTCAAAGCTACTACGGGTAAATGTTTTGTATTAACATTTGCTAAATACCTTTCTACAGTTTGTACATTTTAAAATCTATGGGAGAATGAAAAAAAAACACAAGATCAGTCCTGTTGAAGTCCCAATATTCAATGTCAATGATGGTGCCAATTTGCTTTACCCCTCAAGGAAGTGTATCACAATATCACAAAAAGATGGCCACATGTCCTTGGAGTATAGATGTTGATCATTCCACAAGTCTTTATTTTGCAACAAATAGAAAATAATTACAGCAAGTGAACTGTAGAAGGAGATCTCCTCCCAAGATCTCCTCCCATAAGAAACTACCTACAGTTGCTTCAATCACCATATTTTGTGGAGAAGACAGGGTTGCTACTGTCTGTTTAAGTCCATTTATGTTGTTTGTACTGTTTTAGGGAAGCATTTGATAGTCTCCTTTGAATTGCCCCACATGTCCCACAGCAAGGCTGTTGCTGCTGAATCATTACTGTGTGCAGTCCTCTGAGCTTTTTAGATGTGCATGATAAAATTAGAAGTCAGTTCCGGTTACCCCACCATCTTGAAAGTAGAGCTCTTCTTCAAGTTGATAGGTTGTAGGACTTGGGAAAAAGATTGGAT
>JAVQJS010035349.1:0-27773 GCA_036024795.1 Galaxias rostratus
AGAGAGAGAGAGAGAGAGAGAGAGAGAGAGAGAGAGAGAGAGAGAGAGAGAGAGAGAGAACGAGGGAGAGAGAGAGATAATGAACACTAACATCTCTAGGGAGGTGCTCCGGTGATAACATTCTTAGACCCTCCTCTTGAGTGTGAGTAGTAGCAACACTCACAATATTTACATACATTACAAACCTGAGAAAGAAAAGGCGGAAGGATAAGCCCATTTTAACAAACCCTTGCTCCCAAGAACTTAACTAGCTTCGTTTCTCATGTGCTGGGTTCAATCCTGTACACACTTGTGCATTGCAGTATGCACTTCAATATTCGACTTCTGAACATTGTATTAAGTGTGGGGAATGTTAAATGATTTCCACAAACACATTGTGGCAGACGTTTGCCTGGTTATAGAAATCTCAGCGGCATTGATTAACGCTGTTTGCAGATTAGAGAGGGGCTCTGGGAGTACGCAGAGAGCCACACTTTTGTACCGGAACTTGGGGGCAATTAACAGCGGTGACACCATTTTGCGTGTTGAGACTTAACAGGGTTTACACTGCGACATCCCGCAGGCACCGTGGAGCCTTCCTCTGCTAATCCCCCCTCTGCAAGATTTCCATTTTTAATGAAATTCATTTATTTTTGCTAGCACCACTTCATCATTTCAGCAGTCTTCTGCCAACTGCAGAAAGCCTGCTTTGGCGTGTTTAAAAGTCAAAATGACAGTGGAAGAGGAGCTTAGTCAGGGGACGCATGAAGTCATCTCCGACCCCCTTTCGGAACGATGGTGAACTTTAGCTTGCCCCTCGATTGAAGGCGCTGGTGGGGCATACAGTAGCTGTGATGAAGATTTCAGTGTTTTGTGTTTCCATGCCAAATAACATGAAAAAATAAAATCGTATGTTATTTCACTTCTTCTAATTTAGAGTTGTGCTATTATTTATCAAACACAAACGATTTCATAGTTGCGCAGTGCGCTCTCCGTGGACAGACTGGGGGAGGCTACGAAGAATCCCATCGAATTTGGGTCTGTTCAACAGCCCCCCCACTGCATGACTAAGTCCTGGTCCCCCGATGTGCTGGGGCCTAATCTTCTGGCAGGCGTATAGTGACCTAAGGGTCCTCTCTGCTATCAGTGTGAGACAGCCAAGCCCTTACTAAGAGGGCCACTGGCTGGTAGCAAACGAGTCCTCAGTCCACAATGATACTGCAGGAGGGAGGGTTGAGAGTACAGTCAGACTGTGGAAGGAGAAACTTGAAGGAGGAGAGGGTTAGATGAGGATGCAGGTACTGACGAGGAACAACGAATCCAAATAAGAGGGTGCAGAGAGTAGACAAAAGCACAACACTCCTATTGAACACTGTCTGTGCGTGTGTTTGTCAAGGTGTCTGTCTGAGCGTGTGTTCCTTTGTGCTCACACTACCCCCCACTTCGCAATGCTCGAGCTGGCAGTGTGAGAACAGAATAGGGAGCGATGGGCTGGGCAAAGATGCCCACTAGCAGGGCATGGCAGGGCTGCCCAGGGCAGACGGAGGCTGAGGGCTAACAGGGGGCACCATCTGTGGACGGGAGAGCCAGTCTGTGCCCCATCCTCACGCACTGAGCCGGCACAATGCAAACATTTAGCCAAGTTACACCTCCTCTTCTCTGCCGCCTCCTCATCCTGCCTCTGCTCCAAAACCACACGGCCCTTCCAATGGGCTTTTGGCAGACGAGGCTAGGAGACAGCAACAGGGCCACTGGATGGTTCAGGCATGAGGATGAAACTAGTCTCCTGACACAGAATACTATTTCCTTCTAAAGATAAACCGTATGTGTGACATTGTCTCGTCACGTTGCAAGGAGGCGGATGGCAAGCACCACTCCGATTTCTTCATTTGCGCCAGTTAGTGAGCCATCAAATGTGACACATTCGGTTGTAAATGAATCGGCTTGTGCTGTTGTCACAAGTCTGACTCCAGGACACTTGTCAACGCCGGGACTAACCCATTCACGTTCACAAAGCCAATTCTGTGAAAATGACACTGGCTGTTGTTTTCTCCCCCAAGGTTCATGAGCTGTGGTGGGATGCTACCCTCCCGATGGCCACTGCTGCCAGTTATGTCGGGGTTTCAACCCTGCCCCATCCCTGCAGACATGTAGCTTTGGCGTTGTCAGCCACAAATGTAATCGGGCTTGATTGGGCTGGCTCTTTGCCACATCATTAGAGTGATTGATCAAATTGGCAGATCAGACGAGGAAAGGCGGGAAGCACTTAAGTCATAAAGCAAGGTAGTTTTCACAAAGCGACTGGCTCATTTGCAATGTTTGTTTCCAGTTGCCTTGGCGCACTGCGTGGAATGTCAATTACGTGAACACAGGGCATATATTTCACTTCCAGGGGTGACCATCCACTTGACGGCAGCATTGTAAATGTAAATTGAAAACAAGGCAGACCATGAATCAATATGCATGTATTCCGCGCAATGTACAATAAAAAGGAGGCAGTGTCAGGGTCTATTGATGACCGTATCAATAGCCAGCATTACATCAAAATGCTGCAGTGCTGTAGGCCTACAAACGTTCTCAGGGATATTCTTCTGGCATTCCCTCACCCTCTGAATCAGCGGTTCTTAACCTGGGCTTGATTGAACCCCTGGGGTTTGGTGAGCCAGTCTCACGGGTTCGGCAGAAGTCCAGACACACACACTGTGTACGTGTCCATTCCGTACGAAGAGTTTGGTGAATGGTGTAAAGGGTTCAGTGAATGAGCGCATGAAACATGCAGGGTTCCGTAACTCCAACAAGGTTAAGAACCAAGGCCCCAGATTTCTTCCCTGTATGAAAAGGTAGGCCACATAAAATAATCCTCTTGACATGCACCCCCAAAACATTCTGTGAAATGTTGTGATTAGATCAAGAGGGGGCAGTAAATTGAGGAAGTAAGTAGTCAGTTATGTCCAGCAGTAAGTAAGTATGTCCCTCTCCAGAGTAGTTCGTAAACAGGCATGCCTGTGTGCCCAGTTCTCCTTGATCTAGGGAGGAGGCATTAGACAGGATTCATTCGGAGCCACCGCCATTAGCAGCGTTTATGATCTGCTGTAAGGGGGCGGGGGGTCCTCCGAAAGCACTGTGCCGTGTTTTTGCTGCTCGTGTGGGAAGAATTTTGGGGAGCGGGAGATTACACGGATCTAATTAATTGCCATCATAAAAAACAGCGAACATCGTTAAAGTGTAATTCCATTAGACTCCCTCATTCCACCAGTGTTCATTAGCAGACACGAGTGGGAAATGGAACGTGCTGAGGGAATGAACAGACTCGCGCACACAAAATGAATCAGAGAGTGCTGTGCAGAATTTAAATCAGGGTTGTGCTGTTGAAGACGAAGAAGTGGGAGAAAGAGCATAATTTCACGGGGGCTGTGGTAGTTTAGTAAATGACACTTTGCGTGAAATATACTTAGATCTGTTTAGGCAGGCAGTACAAACATCCACGGTCTGTTAATTATTAAGTCTAAAAAACCTTTGTAAACAAAGTCTCATCATGAATAGAATATAATTATATATGTGTGGTCCCTTTGTGGACCTCTCTGATAGATGAGAAGTTATTGTGAAAGTTGTGTACATTGGTTTTGGCGAAACCCACTTCTGAAAATGCCACTGACCTGAAACTGGACCTTAGCCTCCTACACAGTCAGCGGCAGAACACTGTCATTAATCAATCTCTCTACGACTCTTTTACAGACAGCAGAGAATGATAAGGTGATCCAAAAATAATGATAAATGATAATGATTTATTTAAATCAAAACAGAATAATGCTTCTAGAACATGATTGGATGCAGTGATAAAAACAACTTTCCCTTTACACTTACAATAACCTTTGAGAAGATGAAGGCCGTTTGTTAGTGTTCTGTCATAAGTTTACAGTATGAAGCAAAAAAAAAGGGCCTCTTATGTACAATTTGGACTAATTGCCACCTTCAAACGCCGTGTGAAAAAATGAAAAGAGCCCTTGATAACAGGGAGTCTTTGAAGGGTCCTTCAACATTGAATGGCTGAGCACTTTGGAAATGTGCCCTCGATTACACCCCTCTGCTGCTTTTCACAGTGAAGTGGAACTTTGTGGGAGACGAACGAGCCCTTTGCTCCTGCAGACAGACGACTTCCACACAGGAGCAAAAGTCTTATCAAGTGCCCTAAGAGATTATCTTGTTTGGCACAGGGAAGCGAGACGCCAGAGACAGACACTGTGTAGGGTCGGAGGTCCTACTGTATTGTCTTCCTTTGGACACTTGTCCACCGAAGAGAGCCAGGGAGGTCACGGGGAGACTGTGTTGCATCGCTTTGTCTCGTGAGCTTCCAACTCGGACAGACTTTTATCCCAGAGCCCATCTACTTGACCTTTGGCAGGCGCTCCAGAACCATTTCTTTGAACAAATTCTGCATTGAGCCTCTCTGGAACCCCGAGGACAGCGGAGGCTGTTTCAGAATGATTAATGTATTGCTTTGTTCTGCCTGAAGAAGCTTTTCTTACAAGCACCATTCAGCTGCAGATCAGGGGAGGGGGGACAACACTGACAATACCACAGGAATAAATAAGAATCACCGAGCCCACAGTTATTTCTCTCAGGCTATTGACAAAAAAAGAAGTCTTTCAGAGAATGATTCATTACATACAGAAAGAGAAAGAGAGAAATGTGGGAAACCAAAAAAGGTTTTCTCATTTTCTTAATTCTCTTGCAAAAGTGGCATGAAAGAGATATGTTTAGTTTGTCCCAGAAACTTAGATTTGTTTATATATTTCACATTAATCAAACAAATTGTCACAACCATCACATAAGTTTTTGCCTTCCCAGGCAATCCATGAAACACTTCATGGTTCTTTTTCCAAGCCTATTTACAACAGTTGATGCTGTGATTCAAATATGAATCAGCCAGTGTCACAGTCTTTCAAAGTGACTTCAAGGTGACAATGCATTGCTGGGTGTTACTCCCCTCCAGAGGGTTGTGCTTCCAATCTAAGTGATGAAGCAGAGCGGCCTTAACTGCCGTCCATCTGGTCAAGTGTTGATTGCCTGAGGAATGAGATTGCCCGAGTGGCAACGGCCCTTAGTGCCACAGGCCTGAGGCTGGCTTCTTGGCACTGACCATGTATATGAGAGAGAGAGAGAGACAGAGAGAGAGAGAGAGACAGAGAGAGAGAGAGAGAGAGAGAGAGAGAGAGAGAGAGAGAGAGAGAGAGAGAGAGAGAGAGACACTGGCGAGATGGGCATACTCAGACAGACAGAGGTCAGTGGAAATCAGAGAGGGATGGGATGATCCGTTCTGGGTTCACTTTGGCACATTAAAGATGGTGGGGTCCTCTTAAAAGTCTTTGCTAGAAGATCACAGTGCAGGTGGTGCCTGTCTTTGGCAAGGGTAAAATAGAACCTTTAAAGAAGATCTCTCCCTGCCTGAGGCGCTGTACACTTCTATAGGCAATGCTATTTAGAGGGCTTTCTCGTCAGCCCACCAGCTGAGGTGTGCAGTATTTATGACGGGAAAGCCAGTTTGGACATGATCGAGTCAGAGTGGCCTGGGGCACTGCACTGCCTCCTCCGACAGTCCCTTTGTGAGTCAAGCACGGTCTGTAAGCTATGCTGACTAGCTTTTTATTTGCTCCCCAACGTCATGCTTAGTGAGTGCTATCTTGGTGTTTATAATGTTTCATAAAATGTCATAAAAAAAGTTTGAGGTTGCAGAAACTGACTTTTTCCGTGCAATTAATAATGAGTTTCATTCGAGCAAATCCAGTTTCAGTGACCTAAAGTGAGCTCCGTTAGACTGTGGCTTGATAAAATACGTCAAGATCCTTGTGGCACCTGTTGAGAAACTCTGGAGAGAAAAGTATGAGAGTGCATTTATAACCTGACTTTAGACAACGTTTTGATCAAAGGATGCACTGTCCCATTAAATGATAGATCAAGGAGTTTTTTGTTTTTTTTACATTGACGAAATGCTGACAGTTTTTCCTGTTTCTAAGCAACCCAGTTCCCACTGGAACGAAAGCAGAGCAGACAGCTTTGAGAACTTTAGCTACATAACAGCAATACGGTACTGTCCTCTCCCTCTACACACTGTCACTCTGAGTGTAATCAAAAATATATTAGCTGACGGATTTTTCTCACCGTATTCCTGGTTGGACTCTGATTGGACAAAATGTTCCACGTCCAATCACAAGCAATCGTGTTTCTCCTTCGTCTTCTGTGGCTTGTTGGATCATTGTAAAGGGAATAATGATGAAACATGGAGGCCGGTGCTCGGCCAAAAGCAGTTAATTAATGCACACGGAGAAAAGATGATGCAAGGAAATATCCCTGAAAGAACCATATGTTTATGGAAACTCCTGTAATGAGGCATCTAGGGGAGTAAACAACACGGTGCTAAGCAAGGTTTTCTACTGTCAGGTTTCAATTTGATCACCTCATGGGAATTTGCTTGGAATGGTACCGCTGGTCTGTTGGCTGATGAGGTGTCGGATGAGGCAGTCTATTAATATTAAGAAGACACCTGCCTCCACCTGTTCATTTGCAGTTGTCTGGTTATGAAACAGCCTAGTCTAAACAAAGCAACCCTGCGGTTTCTTGTTCATTCTTCAAATAACTGCTGGGTTTCTTCTTATTGTCCTCCATGTTTGCAAACAGGGCTCAGCCGTGCTTCCCCCATGATGGGCATACTCTATGTACTGTTAAGCGTCACTTTTATGCCAGCTTCTTGGAAGGAACATGGGAAAATTTGTTAAATGTAAGCATGGCTAAACAACAGGAGCTCATCAGTGTGGCCATATGGCTGTTTATAGGCATCAGTGTCACTCACATGCTCATTTCCTCTATTCTTGGCTAATGCTAGGCGGTAAAGGTACAGCAATTCACTATCTTTTTTTTGCATTAACAGGCATAACATGAATAAACTAAAGGTGCATTTGAATAATGGCTTGTGCTCTCCAAACTCTGTGACATGTGATGGAGGAATGCTTTTGACCTGCACTGACAGAGCGCTCCTGCCACATTGGGGGAGTTTATGCAGGAGGTCACAGCCCTGTCTATCTCGCATGCGACACGTCAGTCTGTCGCCACGGAGAATAAATTCGGCTGAGTTGCACAGAGAGGCCGCTGACCGGGGGACTGGATGCTGCTCTTCATCATGACTGCTGGCAGGAGCGACGCCACATTTCCTGGCCCCCCAGAATAGGAGATCTGTCTTGGCCCAAGAGTCTGCGAGGAGATGGTCATGCCTGTCTGCTCCATCCTTTCCAGACTACCATGTCTCCTGGCCAACCTTGGGGAAGGCACACACCTGCTGTCCCAGAGGACGGACAGACAAGAGGCAGTGAGACGGGGAGACACCACGGGACCTGTCGCTATGTTAATGTGTTGGTGGCTATCAGGCGCCAATGGCCCCTCTCCTCCCCAACCCCACTCAGCCCACTCAGGGGACCGCCAAAAGATTTTTCTCACTTCCACTAGCAGCCTTCATTTTCCACACTACTGGAAACAAGACACCGTCATCTGTTAGTGAATTCCTGGGTCGTGTCGCCTCCATTGGCTGCAGAACCCATCACTGTATGGGAAATTGAAAGCAGTGCTTCCAGCAATACAGGGGCTCGTTTGTTCGAGAGAAGCCAGTGACTCATCCCTTAAGGTATGCTATCACCAACGGAGAAAACTCATTGATCCATTGTCATCGTTGCATGTTTTTTTTTGATGGTGCAAATGAACTTGAACCCCTAGAATGGTAGATTGAGAGTCATGGGTGCACAAGCATGATGGTCCAACTTTCACATAAAGAGATGGTAATGGGCATTAACACAGTGTTCCCTTTAACAATATCACCTCAATAGCCTTTCCCACAATAATTTATTTCCACTGCAGGCATCGATTAAAGCCATTTAAGAGGCTCGTTCCTATTCAAACCGCTCATGACAGAGCATTCTAAAAAGATACCTTGACGCACAGGTTGAGAACCAGGAGACAGATCACCATAATAAAAGAGCTGGACATCCATCATCTCTCCAATTACCATTCAGACCAAATTAGAACATGTCAAAAGGAAAGGTCAAGGTTGCTTTAGCCCGCGTGTTTGTCTGCAACGAATGGACCTGGAAGTCAAAACTTTTTATTTATTTACAAAATGCTTGATCCTTTGGCAACCAGGCATTTCAGACACTCAAAAGGTTGCCAAAAGGCACCGCTGTCAGTGACATGTGAAGTATATAGCTCCTAAATCACAACTTAAATAGCGTTGGCTTTGACAGTCTTCACAGTCTGAGAGGAAATAAATGTGCCAGGTTACCTTGGGCAATTTAATAATGTACGCTTGCCTCTTGACAATAATTGGGGTCTATAAAAATAAATGCCACACAGAGCATACAGCAGTAAACCTTTGCTTTACAGCAAACACTGTAGAAGAAAACTTGAAATCCTTAGCATCGCAAACGTCTCAATCAGAGGTTCTTTCTTCCTGCCCGAAGGGAAAAATACACCTGAGGGAGGATTCCTTTTCTGTCTCATCACATATTTTAACCCCCACAAGACTCACTACACCTTCCAACGTGTCACCCGACTTCGCAAAAAGCAAGACTTGCTGTATCAAACAAATAAACCAAGTACAGGGCACTTTAGGAATTTAATGAATTCCCTTCTGTCTCCTTGTGCTGAAAATGGTGACAAATTGACAATAAACAAGGAGAGTTGCTTCAACAATTGGACAATGTCAATTTAAAAATTCCCTTAAGCTCAAACTTGATTTAGTTGACCGTGGTATTATTGGTAATCATGAAGATATGTAACACTATCTACACCACTACTAATTCAAATAGGTTTCTACAATGAGAAAATAAAAGCTGCTATTGAGTTTGGAAAGGAATGCCATGCAAGAATAATTATCCCCTCCCACCATTGAGTAAATAAGGACCCGCAACTGCAACGATTCAACGTCAGAGACAAAAAAACATTTCATTTCATTTATTTGATGGTCCTGTATGTACTAGTGCAATAGAAAACCCAAAGTCTACAGTTATGATGATATCCCACACAGCAAAAACTCAGAATACTGGAAGTGTTGGAATGAAGGAGGCTGTGTCAATGGTAAACATAGAGTGGAAGGTGTCCATGCCACACTGGCTTGGCAAACACCTGGGGCGCCTTACTCTCAGTCTGCTGTATTTCAGCCCTGGATCCGGAGCCCACAGCCCTGCGCACAGCATGGCCAAGCTTGCACTGGCCTAAAGGAGGCCACAGAAACAGACGAGAGAGAGAGAAAGAGAGGGAGAGAGAGAGAGAGAGAGAGAGAGAGAGAGTGTGTTTATGTGTGTGGCGGTGGGTCACATGAATCTCCAAACAGAATCAACAAATGACACTCAGACCAAGGTTTATTTACTCTGGAATTGCAAACTAAGGCTTTGTATATTTTTAGTAATGAAAGCAGGTAATTTCCAGCAGAAAATACAACTTTATTGACTCTAATAGACATGATCAATAACTTCTGTTTCAATTTAATCTAAGAAATAAAACAACACTTCACTACTTGTCCTGTACGCTCTGTAATATGTATTCAATTTGTATATCCTGAGGGTGTGTGCTCTAAACGTTAGCAATATACAAACTATACATTGTTCGATATAAATAATATGAAGTTAGATCACCCAAAAAAAATTAGAGTAATGTTTATCTTTCTGCACCATGTGTTGATGTTTCAGAAAAAAGAATGACACATTTTCAAAAGGTTCTGATTAATGCTCAGAAGAATTGTCAGGAATATGAGTGTGGTAGAGAAAGACACTGGGACTGATTAAATTAGGCCTGGGACGTTGCTCTGAAAGTGCATTTCCGTGTTCCGCACCTTAAATTACAGCCCTGCAGGTCATTGTTTAAGTTACTGCAGACATGTCGGAATTGGAAATCTATTCATCTGCTTTTCTGAAATTGATTTGTTGTGGCTGTTGCTCACTTCTGAGTCTCCCTCCTCAGCAATGTGTGAGTGAGCGTTGCTCAGTGGAATAAGTCCAGCAAGGTCATGCTCTACTTCTCACAATAACAATTTATTTCAAAACACTGTGAAAACAAGACATTATAAGCCCACAATTTCCATGCCCATCATAAAAATGGCGGCAGTGTGTATGTGACCCAGACTTCATTGTAACTCGGTAAATGCTCAGATAGCCAAGTCCCTGACAATACCTGAAGAAACCCACTTCCAGTAATGGGGCTCTAAATGGAGCCGTCTAGTCGTCTGCATCTCACCACCAACACGTCCCCCTTCCTTTCTCATTTCCTTGTACTTCTTCCCTAATGCCTTTCCATATTGACAGTGGCGTTTGTCTCTCTGGGGCCAGACAGCTAGATGGTACCTCTGGTTTATCTAAACCAGAGACATATGCCAGACCCGGAACTTGATTTATTTACCTGTATTTCTTATGCATTTGCCATTTGTTGAGAGTATCAAAATTACATCTGGATATAGGAGATGTGTTTCTCGTTAATGGGGCACTCCTTGCAATTTAAAAGCTATTTTTCCAGTAACATGTTGAGTAAAGAACATGGAGATTGACTTGGAAGGTAATCGCAGCATTTGACATTTGTCAAATTACACATAGATGGTAGATAATTTTCATGTGAATCTGATGTGTGGTTGTCTTGTTACTGCACAGTGACTTGGGCGAGACTAGTTGAAAGTCGAAGCACAAAGCGTAATCGTTTATGTTTTACTTAGTTCACCATCTTTTAGACGTGTTCTGTCTTGGTTTCATGTCCTTTTTGTTTCATTGAGAGTGACAACAAAGAGATTTGGACACTTTCCAGACCTAAGGTAAATGAATCATGCAATTTGTTATGAAATCAGGACTTATGGTGGCACTGTGTGATTTTATGTCCAGAAAGGATCTGAGGTACATCAATAGAAAGGCAATAAAGTAAAGTCAATATGGAACCTCTGAGGCTGACCTCATGAAAAGTAACACCTATATCAGGATATTGCAAAGGTGAGATTAGAACAAAGGCTTAACCACTTCGATACACCACACCATTCAGAATAAACAATGTTTGAAGGACGGGTTTGCGCACCATGCGAAAAAAGGCTATGAGACCATTTCAAGGATGTCTCAATGTTAAACTAGACAGTAACTGCCATTATTACCAACAAATTGAGATGCTAGCCGTTTCAGTGCTTTAGCTCGCTTGCCCTTGCTCGTGATTATCCAACTGTTGTATAAATCACGTGGCATCACTGTCTGGGGAAACGCAGCAGTGGCTTCATGATTCCATACTTCTTTGCTAATCACAGTAAACTGACTGCTGTTGACTTTATTGACGGATGAAACCGCTAAAGTAATGTCTACACAGTCAGCCGTGCCATAAAAGAGTCTGAAATAGTAGAGAGACGCCGGACGGTTCTCCTGCTGCTAACACCAGATGAAACCTAATTCCGCCAAAGTGTGATTCTGTGCGGAGGTCCCGCAGTGATGCGTCCCCCTGCTGCTGATGATAATGGTACACCGGCCTCTTATTAGCCTGTCACCCATTACAGATGTGCTGTTCTCTCCTGTAGGTCACCCTCAGGCTGCAGCAGCTGCCTCTCTCTCTCTGTCTGGGCTCCACAGCCCCCGTCCGTTCGTCTGGCCGCCCTACCTCTTCACCCGGCCTACTCCAACAAGGAGCCGGAGCCAAACACACAACCCCCGGGTCAGTGTCTGCCCGACACCGGCCCACTGCCTTTCGGCAAGACATGGACGCTCGTTTAGAACTGTCACACGCGGACCGTGGGGGGAGCTTTGCCGCTGCAAAGCGTTTGCTAATCAAAATCCCATTACTGGTTTTCCCTTTGATTTCCCCAAAGTCGGCCCCTCTCAAGCTGGGGGTTTTCAGTGGCCAAGACTGATGGGGTGTGGCAGGAAGCCGCTGGAGGCAGGTGATGAATCAGGGGGATGTGCGGCGCCGTGTGAGCTGTAATTTTATTAACTCCAGACCGTGATGGATCTCCTGGACCCGTCTCTAGCCCCCTTACCCCCCCCCCCCCCAAATAAATGCCTAGTGCATAAACAAGCCTTTATGAAAACAGAGGCCCTGGATGATGTGGTTGTTAGCGTCGGTGCTGCACAATCCCCTCCCTCTAATGAGCAAACAAGTCTGATGTGATCAATTTCCCCTGAGCTTGGCCTTGGTTTTGGGGAGAAGGATGGCTCTGAGTGCTGCTGTAGAGGAATGTTTTTCATCATGGCGGGCCAAGCTAGGCCACTGTATTCTTTCAAAATCATCCAGGGCTATCAAGTGTTCTGCTCGCCACTCCGTCTAAAAATGTACACAGCCTAATCCATGCTTTCAACTTGTGAATTTGAACATGACATCTATCCCTACATGCAGTTAGAAAAACTTGCGTGTGATGCATTGTTCATCTAAGCGTTGTTCGTGTATTGAATTGAAATGAAGATTACCTACCTACAAGTTTACATTTCAGAATAGGTATAAAACCATGGCCGGCTCTAAGCAATTTTCTTCTGAAAGTTATTTGTTGTGTTTTTAAGTTCGTTCTCTTTTGCACCAAAGTGCAAAGTCAAAAACACCCACTACACAGCTCACCATATGTATTGTGTTTAAGTTTTACTGTTACATGTAAAATACATCTATGTATTTTAATCAATAACTCTCTGCTATTGATCTCACGACAGCAAGAATTTCTTTTGAAATATTCCGATAGTTTTTTTTCTGAAATGAGTAACACTTCCAACCTAAATCATGTTGTCAGTTTATTAATAACATTTCTCTCTATCTTTGTAATAATCTCTTAGTTACCGAAACAAAATATTTTTTATAATAGTTTTTGACGTTTTTACCTCAGTAATTATTGGTTCCATCAGTGTTTGTTTGAGTCATTGTGTCCAGCTGGGTTCTTGTGTTTGATAACTTTCTGCTTTTGTTTAAAGTCCAGTCTCTTGTTTGCCTATGCTGGTTGAATGCCACGTGATTTTATCAGGCCTGTTTGTTGCAAAATACCCTTGTCACACATTACGGCGTTTGGGTCTGACTCACCTATAGACTGTGACAGTATCTTCAAACTAAATGCACTTCAATACTTAGAGGTTTATGAACACGTCAACGCTATGTACTTCCACCTTAAAACAGGGATTTAGAGAACAAACTGTCAGTCTGCTTTTTCTCAGCGAGAATATAATGAGGAGTGGGCCTGATTACAGGGCTGATCAGCAGGAAGGAGGATGAAAAACTGCCTATTGACTATTCCTAAGACAATGCCTGTCAGTGTTGCTCAACTTCACGGTGTCGTTAATTTCTCTAAATGCATCGGTATTAATGATGAACACTGACAGCTATGCATAATGCATTAATAGGTAGATAGGAAGCTTAAAATATTCAGCGCAACCCGTGTCGTGTCACTAATTGCTCTCTCTTTTTGGCACATTCTCTGACGTTTATTGAATGAGCCTGTCACTTTTACTGGCCATTTTTAAGTCCCGTATTAAAGGTACGTTTATTCTCATCCACATAAAACATGATCACTTTGAATTATTTGGGATTTTAATATGACCCACGACCATTGTGCCATCAGTTATCTTTACAGTAATACACGGATAGTATAGGAGAACTACAGGTCTATCATTGTGATTAATTACATGAATATATACATTTTGTAACACGGCACCTTTCTGGCTCGGTGACACAGCCGAAGGAGCTGGTGAATGCTGCGTGAACATAACCGTCGCAGAGAGGAATGCGTCAGGGGGCTATCACTTTACCTGTCCTGCCGGGCTAAGGTCAGAGGAGCCAAGGGATTGTTATGTACGTCTGAGGCGCCGTTCTTTAATCATCGAGGGGACACCTTCCCCACTTCATCTCCCTCTCACCTCATCACGCAGACCAGATTCGCCGACCAATCTGCCACGTCTCGTCCCTGCCTGTGCTGACTCAACTAACAAATGGTTGTCTAAGGATCCGCTCTCAGGGCCCTTCACTGATTATTTCAGTCCCACCAGCGCTGCTTCTTCGAGGAGTGAGCTAGAAGAGCAAGAGTTGAGACTACAGATCATCGTGTGGGAATGAGTTCCGCCTGTGCTTCGAAGCCATTCATTTATTTGTCCTTGCAGACAGATGGATGATGTCATATATTTACAGTACTGAATGACAGACAACGTTTGGCAGGTTATATTTTGTCTCAAGTTTAGGTATTTTAACGTATATAACATATGAACTAATATATAGGTTACAAATTATCTGATTTATTCAAGTTGCGGCCTTATCCAGAAAAGCAAAGTGCCACTTCCTACATTGCCTGTCCCATCAGTCATACAGCAAAATGGGAACACCTATAGAAAAGGCCGCAAGGGGGTGAAAAGGCGCAGGCAGCTCAACCGCATGGGAAATGACCTGCATGGCTGGAGAGGGTCTTTGCTCCCAAAAACAGCTCCCCTGGGGACATGTCATGTTGCAACATGGCCATTGGCGAAACCGTTGACCAGTTATTGCTGTAAATGGATTGTCAAATGGTGGAAATGTCTTGGTCGTCAATCAGGTGGTAAACATAAACTCGTCTGTGTCTTTGAGAGATAAGGAGTAGTTTGAGGGGGTGACACGGTCCAGGGCCAAAGGGAAATAACAGACGAAAATAACAGACAACCTTTTAACAACTTCGGGATTAGGAGTAACAAGATACTTTGGAAGCTCAAGTAGGACAGCTAAATCAGTGTAAAGATAGGTAGGATGATATTCCTCTTTGTCATGCAGGAGCTCGTCTTACAAGAGACACCAAATTAGGCATTTTCTATGCCTTTTTTGTACCTTTATATTCTTTTTATGAATATATCTCATAATACATTCAATGTCCGCTCAGTATAATGTTCAATAAATCCCGAATATTTACAAACATTCCGTTTCTGTTGAGGATGTACTGTGAAAACTGGGCCCTGCGAGTCAATCGAGATTAAACTGAGGGCATCGTTTTTCAAAGTAAGGCTAGGTTATAGGAAAATCAAGTCCCCCTTTACCATAGGGATGCTGCTGCTGCATATATTAAAACCTGCAGAGGCCAACTCTAATGTGATTGCCATGTTAAAATGTGCAGTGGAACTGACTGGCAAAAGCACATGAAGCCTATTATGTGATTAGGAAGACTATAGTCAAACTTAACCCTCCTAAAAACAATTAGTTAAAACCTCTTAATTAAATTATACGATTTACACTATGGCGAGGTAATTTGGGTCTATTCAGTAATATTTCGCAGTCAAACCTAGCAGCTAGAGTTTTGTAAAAAGCGTTTGATAATATTGACAGAAACCGAATCGTTGGAAACCGAACACGAAGTACTGAGGGACCCACCTCACCAATATGCTGATGTCACATTCTTTAAACTGGGCCTTGGCTGTAATTGCTTTCAGGGGTTGCTTTGCGTGTCTCATCTATTTGCTGACTAAACCGCACATTGAAACTTGCCGTATTTTAATTGTATAGCGCCATTGGATGGTGCCCGAGGGCAACGATCATGATGGATTTGTCCCACGGAAGGCAAAGGTCCAGAGGAAGATATAGTGCTGTCACACTCTTTAAGGATCCCCATTAACAGCATTTAGATGTACTAGGACAGCACATCTAACGAGAAGTTTCTCCTTGACCAATCTAGGTCCTGATGAAACCGCTCGCCGTTGGGACTGCTCTCCATCCTGAGCTACGTCGCAACTATTCCACCACTGGGTCTCGTCCTGCATCATGATGTTCATTTCAGCCTGATTTTAAAAAAACAAAAGACACTTTCCCTCCGGAAAAAGGCCAAGGAACCAGCCCCTCACTTAACTTATGGCATTAGGAGCACAGAAATATGAGCAGTTAAACTCAGAGTGTGCAATCACTTGTAGCACTGGAACTGAATTGGGAAACAATTTTTGATAGTGTCGCCTCACACTGTCTGGAGAGGAATAAATCTACTCTGCTCTACGTCTTTTTGAACTTTTTTATTTACTGAAACCTAACGTAGTAATGTGGACACAATTCACACACCAACTGACTGAGTCTCTCCTCTTCGAATACATTTCTGTCTCTCTCTCTCTCTCTCTCTCTCTCTCGCTCTCTCTCTCGCTCTCTCTCTCTCACTCCAGAGGGAGGTGCAGGCTATGTCAAATCAAATTTGAACCTTTAGCCAAACAAAGCCTTCATCATGGAGTGGGGAGGGGACAATGACAATAAAAAAACAAAAAGATTGCATGTCTGACAGTGGCGCCTGTGTTAACCCTAATGAGGAGGGAATCAACAAGCCCATTGACCAGATCCTGTTGCCCTCCCTGCAAGGACAAGCGGCTCAATCGCCATCATGACTTGTACAGATGAGAGAGGGGCAGGAGGACGTGCTGAACAGCAGGGCTCTGTAGGGCTTTCAAGAGATCATGCCTGTTTTGTAGTGTCATAAAACGTGATTCTCAAAATTAGAGCTTTTCTGTCTCTGAGCTCAAAAAGGTCCGGTCCAAGCAGATGAGTAAAGAGTAGAGGTGGATGGAACAGATGAGTAAAGAGGAGAGGTGGATGGAACAGATGTAAATCAACTGTCACAAACCCTTTGTTATTTTCCTTTTCCCAGAAATGAAGTGCTAACTTTGGGCATGGATTTCAAACACAAACATTATAAATTGGTACTTTTTGCACTGTTTAGGGGCAATTCATATATTTCTGAGTCTGTTTCTTGTTAGTTATATATTAGCCATTTTATTTTTTCTTTACCCTGCCAACATTTCTTTTCTTGCGGGCAGGCAGATGGCAAATTGGGACATGCTTAACATGGTGCTTAATCTATTTTGGAAAGATTAGTTTCACAGCACTCCATTTGCGAAGGTACGTCTGACAGCATTTTGCCTTCATACCGGCTTTAAAAAGGAGTGAAATATGCAATAAGCTTTGCTGTCACACTGCGGCCTCATTTCCCTCCTGTAAGGATTAGTGAGACCTCCAAAGGCTGTCACCTCAGACAAGCCCCACGTCGTCAGTTTCACCCTCAGAAGCAGTTCTCCCAGCAGCTAGAACGGCAGGGCAAGCCACACACTCAACCCGCTCATTCAGACTTCTATGACCCAAATGAAACATTAACCAGCGTTCCCCCTGCCAACACCTTACGCATCGAGGCGGGTGTAGGATGATGGCGCAGCGTCGAAAAAAGTGTCCGCACTTTCCCATTTCCACTTCTCTTTTGTTTGGTTGTTTCATCTTTACTGTTGAAGTTGTCATGGTTTCAGCTGGGTCTTGTCCGTCCGCATGCCGGGCTGCACTTTGCTGTGTATGCTTAAAGGTCTGGAGAGCACGGCGCTTTGATATCATTTCGGCGCTGGTGATTAAACTGACATGCATGGCTTGCCGGGCCGTGGCAAGGGGGAAGGCCTACGGTTCACCTACGTTGGACGCCTGCTGAGCATGGCAAATATTTGAAATGCCAATCCATTTGATAATGTCAGTAGGCCTCAAAGACCAGACTCTGCACAAAAGCCAACATGCGCCTCATGCCACAAAATATGACTGGCTTTCTCTTTTTTTCCCCTTCCTTCCTCCTCTGCTGGCTCTCAACCTCATTTCGGGGGGCCAACCATTGCCAGGGACAGTACAGCTCAAGTCAAAGAGTGACGTCCACACTAAGGTTTTCAAGAGGCCAAAGAAGAACTCTGTCCAAAATGCCTGTGGTTGATGACGGCTGAAGAGATTGGACAGAGTCGTAGTGGTGCGCTGTCTGTTTACGTTCGTCTCAGTGTTACATTTAACATATCCTATTGCACACTGGCAGACCCTTTTTGTAGGTTAATAACCCATAAGTCCTTGTCAAAGACGTAAAGTGTGTATGCTGCAGGTAGATTCCCTAAGAGGTTTGCAACTACAAGCCAACAAATTCATGATATGATCAAATGTTCGGAACATGGCCTCGAGTTGGGGTAGACGCATTTGCAGTCATGCTGACTCTAGCAGCCTAGGGGATCCCTCAGTGTGTGGATGCTGCTACATTATGATTACATTTATGGAAATAACAATACATGTTTTTAAAGACAGCACAAATGTTCATGTATGCCACCATGCATGGAAATTGGGGCCATCCATCATCTAGTGCATACTGTACATACCCTGAGATGACCTGCAAGAGCAGGATGATTTTTTTCTCTCTGAATTTGTTCTCCCTGAATGCGGGTTGATCATGTATAACCTCCTCCAGCATATTTCATCCTGCACTGAGCACAGGGACACAGGTGCTGTAATATACAAATGTTCCGGATTTAATATTTTTGTGATCAGCATGAAATATATCTATGTTCCGTGACACTTGGGATACAAATGGATTCTGTTCGCAGTGTTTATTATTCTGGGCCTGAAAGGAATGTTTGTGTTTGTGGGGGGTATTTTTAGACGAGCATCGCTCCCTTCAGGTTCAACTTAATTTTTCACTCCATGCTGCAGAGAGAAATGCGTTTTATTGCAGTTTTTACAAAGTTAGCCATTGTGTGAATTTCCTTTTTGCTTGTGAGTTCAGAAGGTGGTCGCATTGCTCTCAGGGTGTTTGTATTACTGCCATCATAAATGAATTCATTCATTTGGTGCAGAAAATAAACTGGTCCATAATGTGCCATATCAATTGCAGTAGCACAATGAATGATGATGATGATAAACATATTAATCTGTCAAATGACTGCACAAAATGAATGAAGAGATGGCATTCGCAGATCAAAGAGAAATATTGGACCACTTTTCCATCTGGCATCCCAGCAAAGATATGCATATCGAGGAGCAATGACTTCCCCTCAGGCCCATGTCTTTTTCAGTTCATCTTTTATTAAAGGCAATAACAACAAAATCAAAATGATAAACTGTGTCAATTTATTTGAGAAATATGTTTTTTTACATAACGAACATTACTCTTCTGATTTTATTATCGTAACCAAAAGGATGAATCAAGAACAAAAATTGCAAATGCATGAAACACTTTATACTGTGTCTAGAGTGTGAACGATTTGACCCTAATGCTATCTGGCAAGAGAGCATGAAATTGAAGATAACTGCATAACAACCCATTATTTCATAACTATACCAATAATTCAGATAAATCTCATAATTTAAATCTTAAAGCACACTCTCTCCCTTCGAGGCATAATGCAAAAAAAAATGAAACAATGTGGCATAGACTTGGCAAAAAAATTTTTTCTCAACAGCCGTTATTGTGAAAAGACACTGTGCAAAGTGGCGGGGCAAATTGAGGCGAGTGGAGTCCTGAGGCAGCAGGGACAGATCTGCATTTGAGATGTGTGTCGACAGAGGGGACTCTGGCGGAGGTCTCCTGGGTGGGTGGCGTTCACAGAGAGCACACACAGACGGCTGGCGGGTCTGATTGGATTCAGATCAGGTGTCCCCACAAAGCTAGGGCTCTGTGGCGCTGGGGGACTTCCTCCGAGAACCCGGACGTGCCTCTCCATCTCTCATGGCTGCTGTCGGAGTGCCCGCATTAGCAGAACCGACGCAGCCATGCTCTTCTTGGTGGATACTCTGACCACCGACTGGTGCTGTTCCCTGTCATTAGCAGGACAGACGCAGCCGTGCTCTTCTTGGAGGATACTCTGACCACCGACTGGTGCTGTTCCCTGTCGTTAGCAGGATAGACGCAGCCGTGCTCTTCTTGGTGGATACTTTGACCACCGACTGGTGCTGTTCCCTGTCATTAGCAGGACAGACGCAGCCGTGCTCTTCTTGGTGGATACTCTGACCACTGACTGGTGCTGTTCCCTGTCGTTAGCGGCTCCTTTTATTTAGCCACGCACTTTGAGTGTCTTGACAATAGAAATGGAGTCCACGCAGGAGAGAAGTAGACTGTGAATGGAAAGTATAGGGCCAATCCGTATTTCTAATTGGAAGAATTCAGTTCAGGTATCAAATATTTCACTGGGTTTGGGGTATGAAAGTGGTAAAAGGGAACATTGACATTGTAGTCCTTATTCATGAGTACCCAGTCATATACAAGTTGCATAGTGTTAAGTTTATCTTAAGCTTTGCCCCTGCACAAATTTGCCCCTGATCATGCCTCAAAGGGATGTACACAATCAACACAAGAGGCGGATAATTGTACTCCTGCAATTGTCCAATTAGACAGATCCTTTAAAGATAAATCTATATGTGCTCTCTTCTGCCCCCTAATTAATCCTACTTCCTGTAGATTGGACTCAATTAGCCTCTCCTGTTTTATCACTAACATTGATTCTCATTTCAGCAAATCAATGTAAACTTTATTTACATGGTACAATTAAAAACAAATCCATAGACTTGTGGTACACGAGAAGATTTAGAGGAGGGGAAAGTTTCACAAGTTTCCTTGTCTGAGGAACAAGTTCAATGCTTTATTATTTTCTTATGGCTGAGTTACACCACAGTGTAAGAATCTGAGAATGTTGAGCACAATGGGTCATGTTGAATCAACAAGGCATTCAAAGTCCATCGAAGTACATTGAGAGTCCATCACATTCCCTTGAAAAACAAGCAAACATTGTTTATCCCCAAACTACTATTTTAAGATAGGACATAAGCGACTGATACTGTTTAACCAGAGGAAATTAAAGTGATTTAGTTGTCCTGGATAGAGCAATGTGGATGTTTTGGGACAGCAAGTATCAGGAGGTTCCCACTTTTAGCCGGGAAAAAAAACATATGAAGAAGATTACCAAAGTGGTGTTTTGTCTTAAAGCAGACATAAGATTGATGCCAAATCTAAATACAGTAGGAAAATTCCGATCTAAACGCCACATAGACTCGCTGATGTGTGAGACCAGTAAAATTTGATCATAACAGATCTTTTTGTGAGTCATAATGTTTGGACGGCAGATTAAGATTCATCAGCATGTTTCGGTGAGCGGTGCTTGTCATGATTTACAGGCCATTCCATGCTCCCATTTCCTTTAGTGGGCAATATGTGTCACTTTTTATAACATTGTGAAGTTGAAGTGTTCAGGTGAAATGTTAAGTGATTTCTCTGCGATGTGCAAAAGGTAGAGATTGGCTTAGCCTTAAGTGGATATGCTAGCCCCCATCCATTGACCGAAAGGATCAAAGCCACAGTGTGACCAAGACATAACCAAACTACATGCTATGTTTCTGTCCTTGAGGAACCTTAACTGCTAGTACTGTAGAGAAAGCACATACAACTTGACCACACTATATTCTTCATTCTCCGTGTACTGTCAATCTGGGATAAGTCATTGCTTCCATCAACGCATTCTCTTGAATGAATAAATGCTGTCATCTTGAATGAATGATTACGTCGCATGGTTTTTGTTACACATTTCAAAAATGACGTTCTAAGCCTTATTTGTTAGAATTACCATAATTACAGGCAGTTTGGTAATGGGCTACCCACCATGTCCTTTAGTCAGGGAGCAAGTCGGATGTTAATTATTTTCGATTGAACTAGATAACCCGTGATTTTTTTTATGAATGCAGAGCAAGGAACACTCCTGGCATTTTAATCTGTGTAATGATGCATTTTGACAATAGTTAATGGTCCTGGAGTCAAAAGATTCACTTGTCATATTTTATCTATAATAAAGAATTACCATTTAGAAATCATTTGTTACTTCCAATTCCATTGAGTGACAAAATAAAATCCATCAGTCTATTGTGTTTAGGCTTGCCAGCCAGCCAGGCTACGAATGTGAATACTAATGTCCAGCATATCTCAAGCCCTTGTCTACCATGGCCGTTTCTGGGGGTAAAGAGTTTTTATGCTGTTACTATCTACAGTTTTTAATTTGACTGAGCGTAGGTCCTCCGACCAGATGTTTGCCAAAAATATCATTGTATTACTGTAACCTTTGTTATATAGTTTGTCAGATGTTAGCTTGACTAAAATGCTTGCTAGTAATACAACACACATACCTGAAAGAACCACATTAAATTAATAAAGAGAGCTGGTCATGATGGTAGATACTGTTCAAGACCACTAGCATCCTCTTCAAGTATTTGTCATTTAAAGCAATTGAGAGAGAGAGAATGGTTCAGTCGTGGCGTGCTCTCACACGTGAACTGTCGGACTTGGAATGGAAAAGAATAAATCAGCTGTGTCGCGGTGTTACTGGGCTGGAGCGACGGACCACACAAGGCTCAAGTTGCAATCTTTCACAAGTTTGCGTCGAGGCCCACCTGGCCACAGAATGGCTACTTGGTATACAAGGCCGCAGTAAAAGGAAATGGATCTTGATTGTCACGCTCTGTTGCCGCGCTACCAATTTCCTAAGTTGTATTTCTTTCTAATATTGTTAGGAGCCAATAAATCTTGAGGGACAAGTGACAGGGGCCGGCAGAGCAGAACGTGATGCACCGAACATGACAGCACACAATACTGAAACAGCTCATGCTTGTAATGAATTTCTATCTTTAATCCCCATTGATAATATTCAGATGGATTGGAGAGGCGGTGGAGAACGGGCGGCGGTCATCAACACAGTGGGCAACTTGCTTGGCACTCAAACATAAACTTTCTATAACAACTCTCGTGCTTGTGGCTACAGAACAAAATTACACAGTAGGTTTTAATAATGACATTGATAATCCATGCTTGCAACGTATTCATGAATGAGGGCGGAATAATAAGAGAAACCCATTAATTTATGCAGGCCCGTCCGCACCTTCCCCCACCATAACCTCCATGGATAATTACAGTAAGAGTGCACTACTCTCCAAGCACCTGAGAAATCCTCCAAGCAGTCAAGTGTCTATTGAAGCTATTTCTCTTACAAAATGAGTCAATGGCATTAAGTTAGCCCAGTTGAAAGATGGATAAAAATAGATTTTCACGTTGACAAGTGCTGCCCTTAAACGTCGATGTCATAATTCCACTCAGGCTATATCAATCCAATTAATGTGCCGTATATCAGTGGCATCAATCTATCTTATGATACCTAAATATATTAATAATAATAAATGATGTTAACTGGATCCAATAAGCTATCAAATAAATGTGTGACATTTGATTGATTGGGGTCTCTCTGGACTATAGCAGGATATAATGCTAGTCAGCAAGTTAAGTCCCGCTGTAGATTTGCGAAGATATGCTCTTTTCTATGTGTTTGTCACGGTTGAACTGTATTTCCGAGGATAAGCAGTTCAATATTACCCCATTAGATGACATAATGCATATCAATAGATTATGATAACATAAGAGCGTACTTGAATCAGCGTACTCTGATTTTCTATTTCAAGCAACGTTGCACAGTGTGTGCGGTGACAACACTGAATAATCGATCACAACTACATGAACAATATCGACAATAGAAACATTCAGCTGAAGGTCTGTTTCTGATGCTGCTGAGATATGCCATTGTCTCAAGAATTCCTTCGAAACAGTCAGGTAAACCCGGGCAACATTGCCAGATTTATTTTGGATTTCAGCTTGGTCCTTTGGCACATACACTCTGGACCTCTTCCGAAACAAATTGACCCGGCCGAACATCTATTCCACCTTACGACAGTTGATTAACATCTGCAGGTGCAATAACAGGATACATGCTGGTCTGGGCTATAGTTCAATTCCTTCCCTGGTACCTGCATGCTCTCCCCACCTCTCTAGTCAATTTATACCATGACTGTGCCTTTGGCGACAAATCTGTTAATATTCTCAAGTTTGCACCACTGTGGATGGCTTTTCCCCCCAATGTCCCCGGTCCACCTGGGAGAGGAGGCCCACTTCATTGCATGTTGAATGGTGTGCCCAACGATAAAGTGGAACTTTTGGGGGGAGTGCAAGGATCTGTGTTGCTAAACAGCAGACCTGCACAAAACAGGTTGATTACCCCAGCCCCTAAGTGCCCTGCAGATGCATGCAGTGTTGCAGCCCTCGTTGAACCGCCATGCCGGCTGACACTTTGCATTACCGACCAATGGGCTACATTTTACCTCTGGGTCTCTACTGGATATCTCTGCGCTTAGACTTTCTCTTGCTTTATGTGTCCCGTCCCATGGCTCAGCTTATCGCACACTAAATAAATACGTTGGCAACTCTCTGGGCCCCTTACGAGAAGATTACACAATTTCATCCTTAGCTACAATTTTGGGACTTGTCACCCTTGTGATGTTATTTACCTGCCTTTGGGCTTCGCACTGTGTTATATTGTATCAGAGTACATTGTTTTAACGCTGTGGAGGCTTTAACTGTGAGCACCATGAACACCAAGGAAATTCCTGGAACCCTGGAGAGTGAAACCGGGACAACAAAAAGGATTCTGTTTCGGACTCATTGATAACATTTACGCAGAGCTTGAAGAGAAAACATTGTTTAAAGTCGGTTAAAAGCAGTCATATCCTCTGAGAGGGATGCGTCCGGCGTTTGTGTGTCTGAGCTTGCCTGGTGGGATGGGTAGGGTGTAGCTGTGTGAAAGTTTGTCTTGGTTCCACATCGTAATCATGGAGAGTCTCACTTTTACTTACTGTCTGTGGCTGGGAGGGGGCCTGGACATCGGTCATTGTGTGAGCAGCTTGTCATTCACAAAATCTTCCACAATCGATCCAAACTTAACATGGCCTATGAGGAAAGCCACCGTCATCCATCAACTCAGGGCTAAAGGACAAGAGATGAAAAACACAGGCAACTCATCTTGTCCGTCTATCCCCCCCAGCAGTCAAAAAGGTCCCTCCCTGAAGATGCAAAGCTCTGTGCAGGCCAGCAGCCAAGGACACAACCCTCTCCCCGCCCATGATTCCACTGCTTCGGGTCACTTGAGGAATGGCCCTAGGTGCCCCCCAAATCAGTCTCCATTAGGTGTCATCTGTCTTCATCAGGTAGCAAAGGAAGGGCCTTCAGATGAGGACCTCAGCTCGCCCACAAAACAAAAAAGCTTGCACCATTAGTCTTGATTCCCATTCAGGTGCAGTGACTTCAGGTGTCCTACACTGACCAAGGACGATGCCACTCCTATATGGTCTTTGTTCCTTTCCCTCGCTAGACATTCTTGGCGTTCACACTCATGATGATTAGCTCTCCATGAGAACCATAAAGGTCCATTCACCTCTAAACTGTAAAGTTTGGCATGTCACACAAGGAACTAGAATCACAATTGAATGTATTGTTCCGTGGAAAATGTATAAGAAGAACCTAGTAACAGCCTTAAATGAGTTACAACAATATATCACCTCCATATCTGACCGGCTAAAGAGTCGTAAATACAGCGTAAACAATGTTATCAAGGCACATTTTTCATTCATATTTAAATGATCATGCAATGGATCTGACAGCTAGTGTATAATTTTCTGAGAAAAACTTGAACTCTTAAGAGTGCCACTGTCCCTGAAACAACCCATGATGTTAACCAATCAGGCCATCTTGACCTCAGAGACAAACCCTCCATAATGCCTGCGTCAATGAAGACTGCCTCTCTCTGTTAGTCTGTTCAAAAAAACTGTTTTCTTTTACTCGATTTTTACTTAGTGGGTGTGATACCCTATATTAGCAGCAGGAGGAGATATGAGCCATCCAAGGTGCACCCAGTAGAGCAAGCTCCCACTCGCATTTACTTAAGACACATTTAGCTCATTAAAGTACAACAGAACCAGTAAGGCCAAACAAATACATTGTATCTTTACCTCTGTACAGACTTTCTCACTGCACATCACACAGATTTGGGTGATCATAAAGGAATGGCAAATCAATAGAGAGAGGGGTCTTTTTCTTGCCAAGGAACGCCAAATGGGGTCATATTTCCTGCACAAAGAGCCTTGCCAATGACTCCTCTCTTCCTATTAAAGGAGAAGACAGAGAGGGTCATTTCACTCTTGTTTATACCCCACACTCCCTGGCTCTACACACGTCAGAACAAATTGATTTCGCTCCTCATATTGCTGCTATCTTCCGTTTTCCGCCACTCCGTGGTGAAATTAATCACGGTAATGCTGCCTTAATGTGAAAATAAAATTCATTTTCACAGCCGCACTGATCTTACTAATAACGGGGTACAGGTGACGAGAACGTAGGAGACCATTACTCAGTTAACGTTGTCACGGTGGGAGAGCACACGAGGGGGCAGCCAGTGTTGTTTGAGTGGTTGCCTTGAAGTTTGTCAAACTTTCAGCAGGGTCCTGAAAAAAAGGCATTTCAAAGGCAATTGGCCATTGATTGCTTGCTAATTCCATGGGAGTGAGAAGGGGGAGGGAGGAAAAAAATCATTGCAACAATTTCTTTCTTTATAAAAAAAAGGCCTACCTACTCATGCATGTTATTAAAGTCACTGAACTGCAATCTCCACTGAAAGGCATGGGATATGGCACATAGATGAGATCTTTGAAACCCAACTTGAACTTGCCTACGACTATGAATTAATATGCAACACACCAGCGCGTTTGTGACGTTCATAAATCATAATGACACCTGACTAAAATCCATAACATGTATGTAAAGCTACCTTGCACCAAAGATCAAAGCGAATACATTTATGTGGAAAAATCCAAGGTTCAACTTGTTACTTCTAGATGTGATGCTCTGTCATTATTCTTTTGTACAGCTAAGAAAATAGATCAAATGCATAATCAATGGAAAATAAATTATAAGGATGATGTTTGCTATATATACAAAGTACAAAGACTACACTATACGAAGACTATGAAGTACGTCTTACAACGTACTCTTTAACTACTATGCTAAATTGACAATTTATTGTCATCAAAGAAAAAGACACTGTGTCTATGGCTTCACACCGATAACAGATTGACATGCTACTCTTTCAACAACCACGGCCACGTTTTTTTTTGGGGGGGGGGGGGGAGACAGGGGGGCAATTAAGAGGAGATTCAGTTAGAACGTGGGAAGAATCAGTCGGAGAGGATCATGACAGAAATGGTTCCATTTCCTCATCTTCTCCGCAAACAGGCTGTCCCCCCTGAACCATCACTGAGACACGCATCTGCAGCACAGAGTTCCCGATGCATGACCTGAAGCCAAAGGGGATGGCGGGCATGGCTGACTTGGTTTCTGGTGGTCTCATCGTTTAACCTACACAATGTTACTGTAAACAAAATAACGGCATACACTTCTAATAGGCTAAAATGGCCAGTCATGATATGGCGTCTTGTTCGTATTATGACTTATGGTAAGATGCAGGTTTCTTGGGGCTGAAAGCTCAACACGTCCTGTCCGTCAATTTGGTGTGGGGCTGGTGAAAGCCAAAGACACTGCGGTGCTTGAATGCAGTTTTATATTCTAATCGGATCTGAGCCCCACTGTGTCAGTATTTTACCCTAGGGAGAAATGTTTCTCTTATATTTACAAGATTAAAGATGATTGCAGGAATTGTGCAACCAAACCTGGATTAGACACTATGCGAGGTGACTGTATGGCCTCAGGTGGTTGGAGCCCTGCAACTACAAAGATAATATCAACATTTATGTAAAGTCAGGTTGCTATCTTACATAACACCAACATCCAGATAACATCAGCGGTCACGCAGCTACTGCAGCGTTAACACAATGCGGACAATGTACGGGGCTTTTTGAAATTCAAGTTGAAAAATCTGGACAATGGTTTACAGGCGAAAGGGAAACGTGTACCAAATGATGCATGTGTAAGTAACCTACTGGGTGGTAGGTGGTAGTTAGGGGCGGTGGGACAGACAGACAAACAGGCAGGTGGAGGAATGTGAGGGCCCCCCGCTCCTCACATGACTGAGGTTAGGACAAGGCGGTCAGTCAAAGTGACTGTCTGTGTGTGTGTGTGTGTGTGTGTGTGTGTGTGTGTGTGTGTGTGTGTGTGTGTGTGTGTGTGTGTGTGTGTGTGTGTGTGT
>JAVQJS010035350.1:0-10868 GCA_036024795.1 Galaxias rostratus
TGAGAGAGAGAGAGAGAGAGAGAGAGAGAGAGAGAGAGAGAAAAGATGATGGAAAATGTTGATTATCTTCTTAACTCATACATAGTCTCATATGTGGCTCCTTATTAACAGGACCGTTAATTTCAGCTCAGTGGTCCCGTGGTTACTTTGTTTTCGATTACCTCTGCCATGTCAGATTGGGCAAAATGCTCATCCTCCATCAACTTTCACTCTTTCCACTCCAAGGTCAGATTCTTAACCAGTTCACCTGAAACTGGACACAAAAGATAAACAGTACAGGCCTACCTCTTATGAGCAAATTTTAGCTGAAAAATCAGCAGATAGTTATTGAGTTGAGAGAACGAGGAACAAACAAAATCTACAAGAGACACTAAAGATGACAATAGCTCACCACCTCACATTTCTACATTACAAACAGGCAAAAGGTCTCACTAATTGTGAATTGACAGTGCAAATGAATCAATATTATTCAAACAAGACAATTAAACTTTCCCTTGCAGTGAAGGGCGGGGTAAATGAAATAGTATAGAAAGTAGTTATTTAGTCACGCACATCTTAACTTCCCAGACCAATTTAATAACAGCATGGACAGACTTTACTTCTTAAGATTGACACGTGAATGAATAACTAAATCTATTATAAATGAAAGGCTTGATGACTTCACTTATTTATATTCCCATGGACTGTATAGATAATTGTTTAGCCTGGCCTTGTAAGGAACTTGGATTTAGCTTCTTCCACAGATGTTACTCATCCTGTTCTGTTCCCTATTACTTCTTGAAAAAAACTTGCCGTGTGCTCTCACTGTCCTGTCTTCGCAGCGTATAACCAAGCTGAGTCGCGTTACAGGCGGAGTTTAGACTAAACATTTTACAAACTTCTGAGCTGAGGTTCTAGGATCTATAGTCGTGGGCAGTTGAGTCGTTCCATGTGTTATTTTGACCTGAACTACTTTTTTTTTGAGTTGATTCGTTGGTGGAATATACACTTTGGGAAACTACTAATATATTCATCATGATAGTGGCAAAATTATAATATTTTCTTTTTGGATTGTTCAGAACGGATTCAGATGGGATTCTTTTCGGGGAACTGGTACTGGACAAGGATCTGAAGAATAAAAAACTTTTTTTGTACACAACTTGGACATATGTTTATATTTAAAGCATACTTTTTAACTTAAAGTAGGTCTCAATTAAATGGTTTTACAAGCTAGTGTGCACAAGACTCAATAATCAATGTGGTGTCAGCTGCTAGGACGAGTGGTCCGGATCTCACCTAAACGGTATGGAATGATCATGATTTAAACAAAAAGTATAGAAATAAATTTTGGTCATATTGTTGAAGTAATACGTTATAGAAAATGGTGTTGGTTAATGCATATCTATACAGCCAATGTCTATTGTAATTTAATTCTTATTACTGGTGGCGTTAGTGCAAGTTTGTTTTGTTTGGCAATGATTCACAGATCAGCTACCGGATAATAATAATATCAACCCGCAGCAGGGGAAGACACACACGATGCTATAACCCTGGAAATAAAGCGTGTTGATCGAATTACTGTTTGCGGTATCGGATTTCAAACATTGAAATCGATTTCATAGTGCTTAAGGAACATTGCATTATGTACACTTGTAGAGCACGTTTGGTGCATGTAAACATGGTTTTTCGATATGCCATCATAATTCGGGTGTAAAAAAAGTTTCCTTTATATGTTTTGAAATGTTCAGTGACTTTACAATATAATTGTGTGTGTTTGTGTGTATTTGTAGGGATATATGGGTTTTTGTTTGAGGGAAAAAAGCTGCGCCAATATAATGTAATGCCTGTATAATATAAACGCCTAAAAGCCAGAGAGGCTCACGATGTAAGCAGAGCGTGGCATGAAACAATCATAGTCCTGAAATAATGGGTTGTTTGCTCAGTGGGACAGCACCTCACTGTAAACGAACCCACGTGAGGGCCTTTTTACATGGAGAGAAAAAAGCTAATAGCAACATTTGCCAGTTGTATGTTATCCTTCAACTACCAGTTTGGCGAACTCCGTCACAGTACTATAACCTACTAGTTTAGTTCACATTACCCACCTAAAACCCCCTAAAACTCTTTAGCTTTTTTTGCTTTCTGATACCTGTAAAAGCTTTTAGAGGGCTACTGGACTTCAAAGCAAGAGGAGTATTAGCGTAGGATTGGCCTGTTCCTTATCCCAGTCAGGTGAACATCTCTGAAAGTAGCCACACACAAGGGGGATTTTCTCACTAACAGGGTAATTGCAAAGCAGCTATTGCCAGGTGTGGTGATGGCTTTATGGCATGTTCAGGTTCCATTTGAGGGTCTAACCAGCCCCCATCCACCCTAGTCGATGCCCTGAAGATGTTTTTCTCCCTAATGCCTGTCTTCCTCTTTACTTTAACATGTTGTGGCTGCAGCATAGCTCAAATACTTAGCAAAAGTTAGCTGCTCAGCTGGAATTGACCTAAACCGCAGTTGTTTAGACCTCAACAAGTGGTTTAGGTGGAAGTATAGAGGGCCTAAAACAACCGTTGTTTATTTTGATAAAATTTATTGGAGTGGATTCTCTCGAGCAGAGTGTGCAGTGTGAATCAGCTTCTTTTTTTTACAGGGCACGATTCGAGTTTCAGTAAGTTTTTGGGATGCTTGTCTGTTTGGTTGACAGTGTCAAAGAGTGTGCCAACCTATACAGATGGAGGGGCAGTGTGCAGGTCATTGTCTAGCCTTGCAGGGAGCGTAAATGGGGCATGTCATTGTGGCAAATAGGGCTTGATGATGAAGTGCTGCTGTTGTACCTTAGACTAGCAGTTGACCCTGTCTGTCAACAGCACCTGCGTTTACCTGTTGTAAGAAAACAAACAAAAAAAACACGTTAGCTTCAGCCTAACCTGTTTTTTTTGGTTTGTTTTTCTATGAAAACAGTTTGGAATTTTAAAAAAGAAGGTATTTTTTATCAGGAAATCATTACGATGTTTCTTTAACGCCTGGTTCAGTTATGACGTCCGACACATCTGTTTCAGTCTTTCTTCTCATTCTTTTTATCTATCTCTTTTATCTTTGTCTTTTATCTCTCTTTCTCTCACAGTTTTTACTACATCCCACCGTAGTGAGCAGTATTGTAAAGACATCTTGTGAGCTCTCCATCAATAGATTGGAGTGTCATGTAGTTCTCCATCTATTGCAAGGCTGCCAAATAATTTGCATTTTGTGCTGGCCAAATATCTGTCATTGCTAACAGGCCCTTCACCAATCTGGAGCCTTAGAGCTTCCGAGACAACAGGAAGGAAAGGTTTCCCTAGTGGTTTTCTGTCGGTGACACACTGTTAACATTCACTCTGGAGTACTGAGGGTGGCTGCGTAAGTGATGTGTCATCGCACTAGCCTCTGTTTCTGCATTATGTCCTAGGTGTGGCCATGCTTAGCGTTTCTCTAGGTCTCTCCCTCATTCACACACACGCTTAGAATACACACACGCACACTCAGTTACTCAATCACGTTGTTTGTCTGCTCTCCCAGTATTGCCCTGGGACACCTTGAAAGAGGCTCCCCAGAAAACCAGCATTCTGTGCATTCCGCCATTCAAAGTCTTTCTTAAAGTAATAGGAAAGGGGCCTTGCCACATTTAACAAGTGTTCTCTTCTCACATTAAATGTTTTTGCTAATTTGTCAGAATTGGTGGCCAAACATTTTGCTGATCACTGGTAGACTATGCTTATGTTAATACATGGTAATAATTGCTAACATAACTACAGTGTGGAATATTATCATTGTTGGGTTGCACATGTTACTATAAAAACCTTTAATAACTTTTTTTTACAATATTATTGAATTACTGACAACTTTTATTTTAACATTTTCAGCCTGTGATTACCAAGCTGAAATTATTATAGTTTAAAAAAAAAGAAGCGCTTGAGCCACAAACTGATTGAAAGCCATAAAGTAGATCTGGTCTCATTTGCCCTCTGCTGGCAGCTATGCTTGAATAGTGAGATCAAACTGTCAGATGCAATATTTGATTTACACGCAATAGCTAGTTTTGGAATTTAACTTACTGTAAAAATACTTTAAAAGTACTTTTGGATTGGCCACACTGCAGTTAATTTAAAACTTGGATTTAAGGCAATGCATAAAAGTTTATTGTCTGCAGTTTTTGATATAAAATTTTTGGAAAGTAGTTTTTGAATCCCAAATGTATAACATGGTTGGGAATTGCATATGACGCTTTATCTTCAAATGAGAAACATCTTTTTTTTCTGAAGAAATAATTCACATCATCAATTTATTTTTGGGCCATGTGGAAGATCCATGTGTGCTCTCTGACCTTCAGACCATTTCTTACCAGGTATTGGCGTTATTAACTTATCTTTGTTTGGCAAATATGCACACCATGCCTCATCCATCAGAAGCGGGAATTTTAATAAATTTTTTGTTACAGGGAATCTTTATGCTGTCTGCAAGTGACTTAAGCCACAAAAACATAAAAAACAAATTGCATTTACTTCCAGAGTTTATAATCACTGGCTTAGAAAAAATGCTTGTAACTTTTATGTTGGGCTGCTAAATCTACAACTCGCCTGCATACCCAAATCTTAAAGGCTCAATTAGAAGACCAACCATGCAGACCGCAGTTTGCTGCATATTAACTGTTGCACACAAGCTCCCCACATGGGGAAAGAGGACGACCCTGCAGCAGTTCTTCATTTGTTTCCACAAGTTCTGCCAACATTTAAAGTGTTACCTCCAGTTACATTATGAGGATAGGAAAGCCGCAGGCCAATTGTTAAACAGCTTATTTGATCTTTGAATGTAGGTGCCTACTTACTTGTAAACGACAGTTTGCCTAGTCCACAAAATAATATATTTCTCTCCTTTTCCCTTTATCATTAGTTGATACGTCTTGGGAGTGATGCACTGGCTTCCCCTGGTTGCCATGGTGATTGCCTCGGCCCTGCCCCTTCCTCAAAACTCAGTGGCCAGAATTGTTGCCGCAATGACAGAGCCAGGCAGAAACCTGGAAAGAAAGAACTCTCCCAGTGCCTATCTATCTTCCACTCAAGCTCTTGTGGACTACAACCCCCATGAAAATTCCTCAAAAAATGACCACAATTTGACTGATGCTCCCAGCAATAATTCAGTTTCTCTCAAACTTAGTGAAGCACAAATTAAGGATTACACCCAATTTTCATTAAACCAGGAGCTTTCAATGTTTGAGCCAAAACCACAAGGAAATCCGTTGGATTATAAAAAGGAAATGGATAGTAACTCAAAAAGCATCTTTTTAGCCAAGGATTCCAACACTGACAGAGGAAAACTCACGGCTCCACCTCGGAAAAGTCAGAGAGACGTTGCTTTCCAGGATAATCTTTTGCCTGAAAACTTTGAAGGTGACCATGGCAGAGGAGATGACAGCAACAATGCAGACTTTACCCAGAAGGAAAACCCTCAGTACTTGGTACCTAGCAGGACTGACAGTAATGACATCAGACCTTTACAGAGTTCCTTGTTGGCCACCCAGAGGCCTGCTGCTTCATGGAACCCCTCTACCCACAACCCTGGTGTCCGGCACAGAGACCCAGAGACTGCGGAGGGCAGTAGAGTGAGGCAGGGTGAGGGAGGACAGGGGGCTCCAGTGGATAGAAGAGGTCTAGAGCAGGTTGGCCATGGATTGGGAATAGAGGCAGGATTGGACCTGGGTCTGGGGATGGGGTTGGTGGACTCATTACAGGAGGCAGACGAGCAGCTGTTTTTAGACGCACATCCGCGTGTGCTTTTCTCTCCTTCACCCTCTCCTCCAGAGCACCCACCTCTGCTGCTCATGTTAGAGGCGGGAATGCTGATGGGTGAGGGGCCCCAGGATGACGGGGAGGGGTTGGACACTGAAGGACACGGGGATAGAGAAACAGGCCGAGACAGTCTGCCGAGTTGGCCCCCTCGTCCGGCTTTCAGAAGCAAGCGTTCCCATGTGTCGACCCACGAAAAGAGGGGTGCAAGGTCGGTGTGTGAGTCGGAGAGTGGGTGGGTCACCGACAAGAAGAGCGCCATCGACTCACATGGCCGGATGGTCACCATCTTGCCGGAGATCCAGACACTGACGGGGCCACTGAAGCAGTACTTCTATGAGACATGGTGCCGCAAGGCGGATCGTCAGAGGGCCGACATACCATCCAGGGGCTCCAGTGCAGCAAGTGGGGCCACCGCAACCGGTGCCACAGGGACAGGAATGGCTGTAGCCAGCTGCTTAGGTGTGGATAAGAAACAGTGGGTGAGCGAGTGCAAGGCCAAGCAGTCGTACGTGCGTGCCCTCACCAAAGACATCAACAACCGGACAGGTTGGAGGTGGATACGCATTGACTCGTCCTGCGTGTGTGTGCTACTGTCCAGAGCTGCCAGGCACTAGGGAGGGGGGGTTGGTGGATCGGAGAGGGAAGGAGATGATGGGAGGGGGGAGGGGGGTCTGGGGGGAGTAATTGGGAAAGATGACGAGAAAGGAATATTTTTCAGGAAATTAAATAGGATTGGATTCTGACACAGAACATAGACATATTGAAGTGGTCAGTCTTGGATTTGAGACTGGATAGTATTTCTCTAGAACCCATCAAGGTTTATCAGTCTTACTTAGCCCTCACTGTTCTCCTTAACTTACCCCTGGATTGGAAATAGCCCCGAATGACTACCCAAATAAACAAGAAAACCTCAATACTAGAACCTAGGAAAGAATTTTTTATTCCAAGATAGTGATTTTATAAAGTACTGTTTTTTATTTTGTTTATCATCTTTACATATATAAATTATTGTTTATTAGTAAGCATGACTACAAGTGTGATATTAATATATTTCATTATATGTGTATATTATGAGAAGAACAATATGCTTTAATGTATAAAGTTATGTACCCGTGTGTATTTATAGAAGGTAACATAAGTAAACAGCTACCATAGTTACAGTTTGTCTTGCCTTTGGTCTATTTTGTTTTTACAAATTGAATGGCACCCTTTTTATTCGGTCATAATTGTAGGATAATGTTATTAGGCCGCTTTTATGGCACAGCTAAATGTTGGTATTGTGGCACATAACAGCTCTGCTGTAGACAAACGTATCCTGCTGCCGGCTTAGTGTACTTTCTCTGGTTCCCCGTTGAGAGGACGTATCTGATTACCGCTTCATTTTATGGGAGAAAATCCATTTATCAGTTGTTATGTCTACAAAATGAATTAATTAAGGAACTGTGTGTGTTATCTCCACACAAGACTATAAGTACGAATTTAAGTGTGCATACGTGAAAAATGGACTGTTTCAAATATTTGATATAATTCTATCTATTGCTTACATTTAACCGTGTCTTCTTTAGAGCCAATGCTTTATTACTCATACTTCAAATAATCTCATTCTGGATATTCCTTTCTTAAGCAATTCAAACGGTTAAACAGACAACATGTGCTTTGGCTGGTGACAAAACACTCAGAGAATGTAAATCCTTTTCAGGAATCTGCAGATCCAACAGTATACTTTTATTATTCTTTTTTCTCATCATCATCATCATCAATATTACTGTTTATTTTGCAGATAGTATTTTCAATGTGTATTACTGTCACTTTCATAATGAACATCTTTTTAATCATTGCACAATTGGTTCTCAAAATGTACACATACAGTAGCATATTTGAATAGACCATTTTCATATTTACTTTTGAAACTAGATCAAATTAAGTCATAATTAAAAAAAAACATAACATGTACAGGACATACATTTACCCAATACATACCATAAATAAATAAATATAGTTATCATAAAAAATAAAAAATACAACTGAAAAAACACACATTTTACAAATTGATCCCCAGGCTCCTGCCCCATAGGTTTATTTATACAGATATAATGTTTTTAATGATAAGTCATATCATCGTCTCCTCCAAAAGTGAAGTTCATTGTCATCATGGTTGTTTGACATGCATGGTGAACACTGAGGCTAAATGTTTCCTTGACTTCTTTAGACTGGCTATCTTGTTTTTCCTTCCCATCTCCTCACCGCCGGTGGTAGAGCTCTTTGTTTCTTGTAATATGGCTTGTGTGCGGCTAAATGATAAACTTCATTTCACTTTCCAACAGCCTTCTTGTAGTTAGGCCTGCTTTATCTCTCTGTTCCGTTTTCATGTCGTCTTTCAGGAGTACCCTAAGAACCTGAGCAGATGATGACGGCCTAAAAGGGGCAACACATCTAGAGAACTTTGCTACCACATCCAGTTGGAGGTGACCTGGCCAGAGCCATAAAATCAATCCCTCTACACACACAACTGACTTTATTAATTTCTACAAACTAGTAGTGAATGACATCGCAGCCAGTGAAAACAATTGCTCTGTGACACCCTCTGTCCCTAACCACAGAGGCTCCTTGGCCCTTTGATCTCCACAGTGGGGACCCATCAAAGAGATTACCGGGGACAAAGCCTCTAGGCTTTCAAGATACCAATAGACAAACCACAGGCAGGGAACCTTCGATGTGGCTAGAACCAAAATGGTGGCCCTGAGGTGGCCCTGAACATGGGATACTACACCATTCTGACCAATTGGGGACGTTTTGGGATACCCTTGACAGCACCATAAAAGCCAACAATGGAGCCACAATGGCCGACACTGGACAGTAGTCACCTTGTCAGCACACTTAACTCCATAGGCCACTCACATAATGAGAGAGAGAGAGAGAGAGAGAGAACAAATACAGGAAGACAGCAACGGAAAGAGAGCAAAGGAGATAAAACGGCCAACCCCAGCCTCATTTTTATCGATCGATGTACGCCTATTATATTTCATACATTCTTCGCGTCATGTTCCATTTTTATTCCATCATTCCTCACTACAGTGCGTCTGTTATTGCAGAACAGTCAGACCAATAGATTTATATGGAGTAAATGTTTATAGTCATTGCTTCTATCTCCGTGAATGAGTAAGTCTTCCAGCCTCGATTCAGTCAGTGATGCCCTGAGGAAAAGTGCAGAATTAGTCCCGCACCCCAACTACACATGGCCTGCCCATACTAACCCAAACACTAACCAACCATGCTCCTGAAGGCCACAACCACAAAGGAAGCAGAGAATACAAAGCATCTGTCATACCGCAACTACCACAACAAACAAGCACAGAGACAATGCAGCCTTCAAACCAGTTAGACAACTGAAATATGCAGAGCACACGCGAAAGCCATCTGGGCAACGTGCGGCTGCTGTGCCACTTCCACCACTAACAGTAACTCCACAAGAGAGCTAACTACAGTGTATTAAGCTAATGGGTTTGCTGTGAAGTTCTCACCTTTGCATTTCTCAGCAAGAGTATGTTCTCACTGAGGCAGACTCCCCCCGGGCACCAGAATTAGCTGTGTGTGAGGGATAGAGGCAGAGCACATGGAAAAGTGGATAAACAAAAAAGGGGGGAAATTAAGAGAGAGACAGAGCCATTATTATACCACATCCAAATGACATTGACCTTTTACATGCATTATTATCAGGTAGTGAAGCGGAAGACAATAGTCTAGCAGTGCACTTCAAAGTCGTCTGCTTCTTGTTATAACAGGCTCCTGCCGGGCACAGAGTCATTTCCCATGTGGCTAGGTTGGTAAATACATTATATGACCATCAACAATGGGGTCATCATTTTAGCGAAACTATTTGCAAATTCAAGTGGAGAGTTGTGCATCTGTATGTGTATTCTGAATCCGTGCGTGTGTAATCAGGTTTGTTAATCATTTAATGTGTAATCAGTATGGTAGAAAAGTCTAAGTATTGTGTGACACACACAGACCTCTGCCACGGCAGAAGAATAGCAAAAGTCACATATAGAAACACATGCAATTGAGAGGCCTATGTGATACTATGTAACTTTTGCTTGTCTCTTCCACCTCTTGCAACAAACACTTTTCTGCCATTGATATTGATGCACGTACTCATAGATTTATGTATAATTCCACAGATTTGTCTGCACATAAACAAATCTCAAATCACTTACAAATTTAAATCATACGAATATTTTTCTACACACTTATACACCTGATTAAGTAGGCATGGTTTTGTAATACACATTTGCAGATTGCTGTACACATTCACAAGTCTCAGTACGCAGTCGTCAACGTGATTACATAGGCATGGATTGAGATTCAAATGCACAACTCTCCACTCACATTTGCAAATAGCTTTGCTATTGAAAATGATCCCATCAAAGACCACCAAGGAATTTATGCTCCTGTGCTTTAAACACAAATTCTATTCTATTCTATTTTTTGTATTCATGTCATTTCCCTCCTTTACAGTAGTGTATGCATGCTACCTCAAGGCAAATACTTGAGGCTTGACAATTGATATATGTGTGTCAGTGCAACCATATTTCACACACAGTCACATTTTCATAAAATTTGAGTGCAAAAGAATTGTATGTGAAAACCTAGGTCAACCAGCAAGGGAGAGACCTTTGGGGATTAGAGAGGTAATCTGAAAGCGTAGCAAAAAGGAGGGGTCAGGGTTGAGAGGATGGGCTCTCTGAGGTCTGCGGTCAGACTTACCCTCAGTCTGAACCTTCCGGAGGGTCACAGAGGGCGTTGAAATGGCAGAGGCACGGAAGTTAGCGGGCAGGGTCTCTGAGTCAGAGGTCACCCCCCTAAGGTCCTTCTCCCGGAACATCTTTCTCCAGGAAGGAGAACGGGTGAAAGTCTTGCTACCATCCTGAGTGAAAAGAGTGCAAAGGAGAAAGAAAGAAAGAAAGAAAGAAAGAAAGAAAGAAAGAAAGAAAGAAAGAAAGAAAGAAAGAAAGAAAGAAAGAAAGAAAGAAAGAAAGAAAGAAAGAAAGAAAGACAGGGCACTAGTTACAATGGGGA